>CAJGYO010000085.1:0-109530 GCA_904845875.1 Miscanthus lutarioriparius
GGGTGAGTCGGAGGGCGGAGATAGCGCTATGGCGAGTGCCAGATTACCGCTCAGACAAGGAGGGCAAGCAGTGGGGGCACCAGCGCAGGTGGCGCGCTGTGTCCGAGGGCGAGTTGCCGAGGGGCCATCGGGTTAAAGAAGAAGCGTCATCAAGGTTGGCAGGCTAATGGCCGCGCCACGCCATGCCGAGCCGAGGGCGTGCCACCAATGTTATACCAGGCAAGACCGAACCGCGGTGACCAGTAATATCCCTAGCTAAAACGGCCTAGAGACGCATGGAAGCCTGCGAATTTTAAAGCCTGGCCAAACCAACCGCTTTGAGCCTAGTTGAGATTAAAATAAGAGTTCAAGATTCTAGTAGCCACTAAGGGCTTATAGTTGAGCAACGAGCATGGCTTGGAGAGTGAGCATCGAGGAGATAGAGAGGTGTCATGAGGAGCTCGTTGCAGAAAGCGGCGATTCATGACCGAAACCCAAACAAGATCGACAAATAGCGTTCTAACAAAGTTAGGGCAATTTCGCGACGCAAAACAACTCCAACTCATCCAGTGGACTTCACCATGCTAAAATACTCACTTAGAGGTAACTAACACTACTGAAATCACTTGAGCTAGTGTCTAAGCATTTTAGTTAGAACTTAAACATCAAAATAGCATTGTCCAACACTCTTTTCCGACTAGAAAAGGCAAGGGTTCAATTTGGACATAACATCCATGAACACTTGTTGCCACAATTTTTAAGAGGTCCATACCTTAGTAACTTCAACCAAGAAATACTACATGTGATAGCCCATACTTCATACTAGACCGTAGGAACGAAATACTTAAGCACTATTTAACTATTTTGCTCAATATAATTCGTCAAAAATGGCATTTTAAACAATAGTTCAAGTGTTTGCCGACTTAACGAAAAGAGCTTATCTCAACTTCAAATTTGATTTTTGAGCTCCCAAGAACACTAATTAACAACATTTATTTTCACAATTTAAAGTTGCATCTTCAACTACACCACTTGCTCGTCATCTTTACTTAAGTATTACACACAAGTTATATTTTATTTTGTTTATATAAATTATTTTCGTACAAACAATTAAAACGACTTATGTCATTTTTCTCGTTAGGATTTTCATTAGCACTTTACGCACTAAATAAGTTAACTTGGATATTTATTTGAGTCTACAAAAGTGAGTCACATAGAATTCGCTTATCATTTCACGTACGTTATAAATTTTTAAAACCCGAAAATTTGTTAGGCTAATCCCTCTTAGACCTAAATCTAGGTGCTAAGAAAGCTCGTAACACAAGAGGTGTTACAAATGTGTGGCTTGCAACCCTTGTAGAAGTTTAGAGCAAAATTGCATTACGTCAGTTGTTGTACTAATCAATTGCTCTAGTGATTTGTAGATTTTAAATAGGCTATTCACCCCCCCCTCTAGCCATATTAGGACCTCATACATGCCATGTCCACCGTGGAAGTCAGCCTGCATGCTCGCCCTACTCTACCCTTTGTGCTTCGCTGCCCACCACTTGTTCGAGGAAATGCCTCAAAGAGGGTAACCTTACCAATTTAAGTAAGAAGGTAACCAGACAACAACAAACGAGACAATCAAACACATCCTAGTGCTAGCCAAGCTTAGACAAAGACAGGACAACCAAACAATCGGGGAGTTGGCTTGATGGGGAGAGCAGCTAAGGCTATCCAGACTAGGATTCTAGCTACGCTAAAAATTGACCACTAAACCAAACACACCCTACCAGTCTGAGCCTCTGTGGAGGCTAAGCAGTAGCACTCTCTTTCGGATATATCAGTATATCATATACGGAGGATTCAGGACGCTGATCGACGCTTCTTCCATCTCGAAGAGTTTTCATAACCCACTCTGATTTTTTAAGCAAGATTAGAAGGAAAAAAACTGTTCTCCGACAACTCCTCTCTCGAGCCTCAACTCTCCGTCTTTCGGCACTTAGAAAAAACTCTATCACGCAGAAATATACACGCCACCGTAAGAAAGAATAGGGAGCAGGACAAGGCTTCTAATACAATTATACAAATATAAGGAAGTATAAAAGTTGTCATGGTAATTTAAAAATAATCTAATATTCATGATGTAAAATTATTTTCTATATTTTAGGAGCACGATTTTAAACTATTAGAAGAATCCAATAAATATGATCCTAATTTTTAGCCACTTGTAAAACTCATTGATTTATCAATTTTTTTAGGAACTATTGGAGATGCTCAAAGTAACTGGAGTGACCATTTTCAGCGAATTATGGATCCTTGGATGTTGCCCCTGAATTAAGTGTTTTGGACCCGCACATGCATAGCTTTTTGCCTGCATCGTATGCTCTGCATGCAGTCACCTGACAAGAAGATCGACTTGCTGGTGGACAGGATGGAATGCAGCCTGTGTACGGACGTACGGGCAATGTCTAGAAAACTTGTAGATGCGTTTTAAGCAAATTCCAATTCAGGTTCAGGGATCTTACACTGGTTTTCCTTTCGTCAATACCGTCCTGTGTTTACCCCTGCAAGAACAGTGACATCTTTGCTTACGGTTGCAAGCACAGTAATATTGACCACTGCAGATTTATAAATTCATCCCACTCCCGGCGAACAGGCTGACTCGGAACTTGATTTTCCTCATCCTTGTACTAGTTATTGGCTTGCATATGATGAGGTGACGAAGAACCAACCCAACCCATTCTATTCCACTAAAACTAAAAAAAAAGGAGATTAAAACAATGATGAACCGTTTCATTCCTCAAACCAAACACACCTATCATTGCCTTGCCTACAACCACAAATCCAAATGAAAATCCAAACATCTACATTACCATTAGATAAGCATCAAGATTTGTGAAAGGCAAGGTGAGACATTAAATTATTCTCTCCAGAGTTCACGAAATCTAACTCAAAATGTACATCCCGAGGTAAAATGCATGAACATGTGGCGCCACAGCAAAAGAAATGAGCAAGGTCATGCGAGTGCCCCCAAAACACCAGTTCAGTCCATAACACACGCTCTAACAAAAACTTTTGGCATTTTAGCTAGATGAACACGTTATGGATGGCAAAAGCCAAACCACAAAGTATGTTAACATTACCAAGGATTCTACGATTGAGTCTCTTGTTTCAACTCCGCAGGTACAAGTCCTCGGATCTTCACATCATAGTAGACCTCTTCCACCCTCCTCAAATCATACTTCATCCCTGCAAAATGATTAACAGAGAGGAGGCCATATTACATACCATGAAAGCATAACAACCATGAACATAGCATTAATATACAGCAATAGATCAGGCCATGTTTTCAGTTAAAAGCTTAAACAAGTTGATAACAGATAAACTCACCATCAAATTTCTTACGCAAGAAGTCATTGCGCAGGTTCAGCATCCTAAACGAAGCATGAAGATCAGCCAAGAAGCCCAAAACCCTCTTAGGACAGTCATAATCGCCAGCAGTGACGCGGTTTACTACAAATCTAGGCTGTAAAAATATCATCACAGTTATTAATTCCAGTTTAGGGCTGGTGAGAATTACAACTTTTTCTAACATCGATCCATGCAATAACCAAATATATCTCTATCCAGTATGAAATGCAGGTGGTGTCATGTAAAGTTTGATGATAACCATGACTGACAGTTTTGCCTTCACCTAAAGTACACCACGGACAGCACATCAGTCCAGGTTCCAATTTTCGAAGTGTAAGTATTAAGAAACTATGGAAGGAAGAGGTGCTATATGATTCAATCATTTATTTGTTTCCCTTGATGTCATGAAGCAACTAGGATGTTTTGTTCATTTAACTGTGTAAAGAAAATGGGCTGAACATACTAGACACCAATGGAAAAGAATAAAATGGATTGGTCCTGAGCTCACACAAAAATCTTAAATTCATCTCAATAATCAGTACATGTTGACCATGATCCCTCAACCTACTTATTTTTTTATCCAATTGTGTATAATTTTACTATCATATTAATAGTACAAATTGACTTAGTATTTAAAGTAAAGTTAGCATATGCAATCATGCATTTATTCCATTTTTTGGAGGAAATGTGATAATGTAAAATAAATGATGAAATGAAATGGAAGAATCAACTTCAGTGAACAAACTGAACAAAATTGAGGGAGCATATCAATTGATGCCAAAAGAAATAGAAGCTCAGAGAATGTATAACCAGTCCAGTCATAATAGGAAGGGGCGGTAGTAAAAGGAAGCTAATCATCAAAGCATTTAAGTTCTTTGAAGGAATTATTTCCTCTAAGCATAGCTTTTTTCCCTAATTGCTGCCAAAATGTGCAAGTGTCAACCATTGGACAAGTTTGCAATGATTGTCACGAGATTTACTTAAATATACTCATTTATGACAATACACTTCCATGTCAAAGAGTTGTGCGCTCTATTATTATTAATAATAAGTTTGAACTTGTGCTCAAGATCTAAAGGTGTCAAACTCAGTCAAAAGAAATCTGGGTCAACCAGGTCACGGGCCGGGGTCGCGGATGTCATAGATATGTGGGTCGAGGGGGGGCTACTTTGGAACGCTGACCCCAATTAATCTGGGTCAACGACCCAAGTCGACCAGGTTCATGGGTGAACTGGGTCACTAAGAAGCACATTCATTTCGGATAAAACTGTAGATTGGGGTCCCCAGGTGGCCAGCAAGTCCACTTCGACAGGCTCCTCCCTCATCTTAGGTATGGCAATTTCCATAGCCTCCTCTCTTGCTCCCCATTACTCAGTGAAGTAAATTTGATCCAGATATAACCCTTCTGAAGCGGGCAGCAACCCAAGCAAAAACGGGCAGCAACCCAGTTCGTCTCCTGGACCCTCAAATTGGGACAAATGCTCCAAGTTCGTGGAACACGCCCAACCCTGAGTCCCGCGACTATGGTCAAACTTCACACATGCATACACCATTTTGGCAGCAAAGACAATCAGCGAGACTAGACAATCTTCTAAACCACGGGTGTGCAGATTTTAATCATTAACATGGATGTAATTCAGTAGTTCACAACACATAATATGGCATAACCATTCGTACTTTCTTTGTGATCAATACGGACTCGCTTTTTTTTCCAAATCATCGTTATTCCGCTTCACACCATATGCTTAAAATCATGTGAAACTAACACCATCCCTTACTTCATTCCTTGCAGTCACAAGAAAAGACAACTATCCTCAAAATCTTTTGAAACATCAAAAACAGTGTCTATAATTATAACATAGTCTAAATGCTCCCTTTCTGCTATAGAATTCACCAAAGGGAATGTATGACATGATAGTTAGACACATGTTATGCAGTTTTACATTTATTGCAGGATTATCCTTTAAGAGATTAGCATGAGTTATTATCTTGAGCAATATGAAAATCTAGTTGCTCACATGCCCCAATTTACAACACCTACAACCGCTACTTGATGATGAACATGGGAACAAATGCCCAGCTTCTACTCCATCTAAGGTAGCAAAACTGTTAAAAGTGCATATGGATCTATAGGAAAATGCTACAATTAAGTTGGCTTCTTAGAGAAGTTTCAACTTTGGCCAAATTTGTTCCTACAGAAATCACTCAAATATATGGCACACAACTATACCTGGTGACCAATTACTGTAGCGTCAGCATCTCTTAGTTCAACTAAAACCCTAGGATTTTGTTCATACTGTCCTTAGAAGTTACAAGGAAATGTAACCAAGCATTCTGTGAGTTTGTTAAACAGCAATCCAAATATTTAGGGGTTACATTCCTTGCATGCTCAAAGAAAATTAAGTCCATAACATGAACCAATGTCAAAGTGAATAAAAGTGCTCACAGAGAATCAGTTCGTGGTTTAAGGTGATGATTGTCTAATGCTATTTCATTAGTTTGTACCAACGCTGTATTCATTGTGTGCTGAAAGTCTTAAAGATGTCATCAAATAGCTTTTGTCGAACAGACTTGAAGTTCTACCCTGATCCAATATGACACCCGTGAACGTTTGGGATTTTGAGAGATGCCAATAGAAAAAAAAAACATTAAATGGTAATGCTGCTTCTCTTTTCTTGCAGATGATCTCTGTACTTACTGAAGTTTCATTTTCCTCTCTTAGTGTACAGTTGTTCAGTTGTTTCATTGTTTCTTATTTTAATAAAATTCTTACAGTGGAGGCCTCCCCTGCTGTATTTATGGTCAAAAAAGTTGCAGAAAATCAAACAAAAGGGGTCTGGAGTACCAAGGAGCTCCCTAATCGTAATAACAAGATGATGCCTTTGTCAAATGACATCGATTCGGTTTTGAGGGATTACACAACATTGGTCAAATTTGTATATATCATAGCCATTCTCCATTGACTCTTTCAATTTTAGTATTATGTTTTGGTTCAGATTTGAGGCAGATTATAGTCTTGGGTGCTCTGCAATTTTAGTCTTTCTATTGCCTCCATGGGTTATAAAAGTAGGATTACGTACATCCATACTTGATATTGTTCATGTCATCTTTTGGCTGCACGAGAAGAATCATAATCAACTATGCCATGTTTTACTCTTGACCTTATGCTATAATCAGTTGTAAGTGTCCTGGAATTGATTAGTTAGCAATTGGTAGCATTTGTTTCTTTTTGCATGGTGAATCTTGAAATATGGACAGTCCATTGTATCTAATGTCAAGCTTAGCAGCTGGGTGATGTTGGACATGACATAGTGACAGGCTGACAGCATGAGCCACTGGGATTGATGGAGAGGCCAGAGCTCCAGCATGATCAGTGAAGGCTTCAACATGTGGACAGGAGCACAAATAAGCTGAAGAATTTTCCTTTTTGCTGGACATTGTGGACAAGTAGAAAAAAATGGCACACCACTCTATCCAAGTTCCAGACTCAAAACATTGGCTACCATTTTGGTTCTGATCAGGAGGGTGTTGATGTCATTCTAAATGTGGGAGGAGAAATGTTCCATGCCCGCAAGGTGGTTTGGTTGCTTGGTCTCATGTAATAAGATCTCAATTTTTTTTATGATTGCAAAATCTCAACAATGGTTGCCAACACTATCTTTGATATTATTTCTTTCAAAAGAATGGAGATATATAATATCTTTAAGTGGTAAAAAATCTGCATCTATCCAAAATTGTTCCTCACTAATGATGCTTTTTGCTTCATTTTGAAATTTGTATAGCTATCATTGTGCACGACTGAATTTTGGTCCTTATGTGTAGGAAAAAGGTGAAACAAATTTTATGCTACGCATGGATCATTAGCTAGATGTGCAACACTTGAGTGATTTTGTTTCAAAGACTGTAAAGGAGTCTTACTTCTGCACAAGCCATGTCAATTCATCAATTGATTTACTTAGGAATATCAGGATACATGTATCTCAAGCTCATGAAACTTATTAAACAGAACCAAATTGAAAGGTCATAAAAGCTTCTGAATTTTAGAATGAATTTAAGGTATTTGATTTGAGTTTTTTACTACCAAAAAATATCAGATTAATTATTGCACAAGCAAATAAAATGGCCTTAGTATGATAATCTTTTAGAATAAATGTTTTATTTTGAGTTTTGTATGCCCATAGCAACGCACAGGCCATTACCTAGTACAAAACACAAAATATTATCACAATTCCAAACTCTCTACAACTAAAATGGAGCTTAAAAGCGAGTTTCCTAAGCAAGATAAAAAGAGTCAGAAAACCATGTGTACAAAATTAAATTCCATAAATTGTATGGCAACTGGCATGCAGCAACTAGCCCAATTGAATGTAAAATGGCAATCATGAAACAAAATCACAGAGTAGTTTTTAGTCCTACCTGATGACTTTGTAATTCTACTGCATGATTGACATTTTAAATGTAAAATGATTAGTTCTGAATAACATAGGTGGAATTCATATATAAATTAATTATTTGGACATATCTTGATACATAAGATCTCCACAGGTACATATAAATAATTTCTAGAGCTCCAACTGATGGCATCTAATTATTGGCTTGAAGCATAATTGGTTCTAGTCCTCAGATTTTCTCAATTTCTCTTTGTAACAGTGATATGTTCACACTTGGGCACATTGAAGTTTTTCTGTTGTTTGAAGCGGTCACAAGCATAACCAAAAAGGGGCTATTTTAACAAAATAAAATCACAAGAACTATTGCTTTCTTTGATGAGTTGATGAACTTACAAATTCATTGGACATGAAGCACAGTCCTGCAAAACAAGTGAGTCCTCATGTAAGTACACAGCATAATTTGCACACAAAATTTTACAAGACATAGGTGTCATAAATCTAGAAACAAAATGAGTAAGAGTTGCTTGACAATACTGTGATAGTTCTCACATTTCAAGCAATAAGTAATTGATGCCAGTAACAAGGTAAACATGCCTAGATGCATCAGGATTTTCAGAAACTTTGAATCCAAAGGAGATTGATAAGAAAATTTTTCCATGTACAGTTCTTGTGCATAACACTCAAGACTGATTAGCATCAACTTTTACACAGAGAAGTAGTATACACTTATAGAGACACTAACCTGTCAGGTAGTCCTCAACATCAAGGCCAAACTCCCCAGAGGGCACTGAAAAAGCCAGGATAAAAAAACAAACTTAGATGCCGTGAGACACTATACTAGATTAACAATTACCACAATGCAACTACTGCAACAATGGACAGAGCCCAGACATACACCCTAGCTTCTCCTGGGCTTCAGCATGCATGAGTAGGCCGCCAGTCTCCAGCCAGTGCATGAATGCAAGCATCGACACTACCATCTGTGTCTCGGCCCTCCAATCACCATGGTACCTAAGCCACAACCGTCCAAACACATGAGACAAGACATGTTTCTTTCCACAACCCGATTTCTAATAACCTGGAAACAGATGCGCCAATATGGATGAAACAATTCACCTGTAGTACTGACCAGGACACTCCTTGAGGACCTCCGCCAGCTGCGCGTACAGCCCCTTGATCACCTCCACCTGTGCCTTGGCCTTCACGAGCACATCTACGTGAAGAGAGAAGACGGTAAACAGTTCCGGAGTAAGCAACGAGATTACGCGCAACGGTCTGGGTGTGGCGAAACCCTAGAAGAAGTGAAATGGGGGAGATGGGACTGGAACCTGCGAGGGGGACGGGCTGGTGGACGAGGAGGAGCGCGGCGGTGGCGACGCGGGAGGCGGACTCGATCTCGGCGACGACGGCGCGGATGCGGTCACGGAGCGTGGAAGACTCGTCGAGCTGCGCGCGGAAGAGCTCGAACTGCGCGTCCATGATGGGAGAGGGCAACCGCGGCGGGGGATGGGAATCGGGGGCGGCGGAGGCGTGGGGAGGCGCAGGGGAGCAGATGCGGCGCAGCGGAGGAAGGATGAGGGAGGCTCTACGGTAAGGAAGGAGGGCGGCGAGAGGCGGCGAGAGGGAGGAAGAGGCGGCGCGGCGACGGAGCGCGGCGGCGGTAGCGGTGGCTGCTGCGGCTGCGGGTCTCATTGCGGAGTGGGGTTTTGGAGACGTTTTTGATGGCGGAGTCAGGGGAGGCGTGTGTGGGAGCACTGCAGGAGAGACGCTTCGGGCCGTGGAGAAGACAAGTGTCATCGAAGTCCGCGGCTAGTTTTGAGCTGGGCCGGGCCTTGGAACATAAGCCCAAAATCCTAGCAACTACAGGCCTTGCTCGAGCAGGCCTACCTGATCTGTTATTTCAGGCTTTCCGTACTAAAGTGGAATTTTTATATTTTAATTTTGTTTTTTTATATCAAAATGTAGTAAGTTTTGTGAATCTAGGCATATGCTGCCATTTGACAAGGTGTTATTAAAAAACGGCTCGGTACAGGGGTGTTTCAAACTGTGGTTTTATCAACTGCCAGCTCATGTGGTCATAAAGAAGTAAATGCAGCGCGATCCTGTCTCCGTATGTTTCACCACCGGTTTAAAAGGACGGTAAATATAGCCGCGCCGGGTCAGGTGGGGCCACGCAAAATCCACTAAATCTGCCCATATTATCTGGGGACTAGTTTTGCATATCTTTCATTATACCTTAGGTAATAGGAAGTCTGAACCGATACCATGTATCTCAATATGAGTGTAAAAACACAGTTATCCACCTATCGTAGAACCACTTGAAGTCGATTGAAGCATTATTGATCATTATTGCACATTTCAAGCATATTGCATTTCATGGAGGAAACATTGCTCTGCTGAGGCGCTCCACTGATGCTTTTTATTTCATTTTTATTCTATGTATGTTGAGGTTGAATTGCACATACGGTATGTGTCAGCGCCGCTGCCATGCAGTTATCGTCAAATGAACTTATATGTTAAGGCCCTGTTTCGCTTCTCTTATAATCGCCTTTTTCAACTTATTTTTTTCAAAGAAACAAGGTGTTTGACATTGTTTTTTCAAATAAGCGAAGCAGGACCTAAGCTGTCTCATTCAAATGTTGTTGTTGTGGCCCCTCCACCCTATAAAAGGCCAAAAAATTGGCCGAAATTCAGTTTTATTAAAAAAAAGTGGAAGACAGGAGAGGAGAGGAGTCAGCAGAGATTCCACCGTTCATATTAGTTCATAGATATAATTAGTATTTACCTAGGTATTAGATTTTAATAATAGTCATGTAGACAGTAGATCTAGATAGTAATTACATTCAGATTAAGTAGTTTCTAGATTTAGTTTAACTAGTTCACATTTGTGTTACAGTTAGATTAGATAGTCTCTTGATTTGTGCGAGAATTTAGGTTACATTAGTTTTTCTCCTACTATTTAGAAGAATAAACTTTTTTAATATTATAATAGGTTATTTCCATTATTGAAGTTTAACCTGAAAAATCAATATCGGTCGTATATGCCATAGGTATTCATATATAGGTGATATATCTCTATAATTTATCATGAGCTATAGGGATGGATGCAGATGTTAAAAAATCCGAAACATTGAATATCCGTATTCGTTTTAGAGTCAACTAGATATATGCTCGTGAGTTGTACCGGGGTCATAATTATTTAAATGGAACCTCGGTAATCGGATGCGGACGCGTGAGTTTTGAGGACTTCGTATTGGACGTGAACATGTGGACCCGGTCTTCGTATCGCAATCGGATAGGACGTTCTAAACTTTTTTTAATAAAATATTTTATAATAGGTTGTTTGCGTTATTAAATTTTAACCTTAAAAATCAATATCGGTCGTATATGACCTGAGGATAGGTATTCATAGGTGATATATCTCTATAATTTATCATGAGCTGTAGGGATGGATGCGGATGTTAAAATATCCGAAACACCCGATAAGTGGATGTATCCGTATTTGTTTTCTAGGATTTTTCTCTATCCGATTCCAGATTCGTATTCAAAAAAAATGTGCAACATCCGACACTATCCGTATCTGCAAATAACAAAGTACATGTAAAACCATCTAAAACTTATATCTATGACTAATTAGTAATGTAAATAACTAAATAATATCAACTTTAATATAACAAATAATATGCATCATTTAAACTAGTTAAAACTTGTCTACTATGTGGCCAATAACAGTATATATTTTTTATTATTATTAATGACCTATAAAGGTTAGTTTTCATATGGCTAAACATCTTAATTTTAAGTATTTTAATTATTCATATATTGATGAAAATATTTTTAATATTGTAAATTAAATTCATAAATATTATTTAGTTTTATTGTTTTTAATATACTTAATTATTAAAATATTCATTATATATGTTATTTTTTGAGTTATCGTTATCTATTGAGGATATATAATTATATTCTCTACACACATAATAATTTTGTTCTACTAAAACTATTGACAGACAGATAGATATATGTTATCGTCAAAATCTAGTAGATATCAGAATCTGAATCCGAATTTGAGACAATCATTTTGTATTCGTATCCGATAATATCCGAATTCGAATTAAAATGTGGTAAATAGTGCTATCTGTATTCGACTACATGAGGATCCAATCTGAATCAGTCCTTAATGAGCTGCTACAATAGGCCGGTTTAGATTGTAAGTAGAAACTAAGAGCATCTCTAAGAGTACCCACAACATTCTCACAATCCTTGATTTTTGGCAAGTTTGAAAAATATATGTCTAATAATTTTTAATCCCACCTCTTAATCTTTTGGCACTTGGAACCCCCCTTCTTCCCACAAAATTTTCTCAGGCTTCTTCTCCCTCGTGCCATAGACTACACAACCTCCAGCAAGTCGATCTTCGCCGCTGTGTCATCCTAGGGAAGAGGTAATCCATCACTTGACTCATTCATCTTTGCCCTAGACGACTTGTGGCCGCCCCCAGGCACTCTAGCCGGCCGCGCGGAGGGCCATGTCCGTCGCTGGTCGCGTCTGGCCAGTCACAGCTGACTGCTAGCCACCCCTGGGCTTGCTCTTTTAACATTGTTGGAGACACCTTTCACACGTGCACAAATCATGCTTAACCAAACTTCAAAATTTAGGAGGCACGGTGAAGGAACGGTGTGCTCTAGCATATCCATTCCCCTATACAGAGGTGATGTGTTGTGTAGTTTTTCTTTCTTTCATTAACATATAGATGTGTAATAAACAATATGATAACTAGTCCCTCCATTTGAATTATAAAGTGTTTTAACTTTTCTAAATACATAGATTTTGCTAGTATGAGGTAGACGGACGTGAAGCTGCTGTTAGGATGTGAGGAAGACTGTATACTTTCTCTACATCGATGCGGATGATGTTATCGGGCTGCACCAATTCTTCTATTGCTGCACTATATGTTTAGTGGTAATGATCTATGATCTCCTACTCACATGACTATTCGTTGAAGTCGGTAGAATTTTATTTTGCACTAGTGTTGTAGCATACACGTTCTGCTTATACAGAGGTGATGTGATGTGCAGTTTTTCTTTCTTCCATTAACATATATAGACGTGCTAGTGGTATGAATTTTCCTGGTTGTACTGTGAATCAGATTGGACCTATCTCACTGCAATGTTTATCCACTAGGATGGCATACAGACTAAATTGTTCTCTGTTTGACTAGTGCATTACAGATTGGTAAGAGCCGCACGATTGTGGTTCGCTGTACATCAATAACTGGTAATGCAGATCCAACTCACAGCACCTATATATGGCATATCTACAATAGCAAACGTCATCTGAAACATTTGCAGAGTCCAGATTAATTTCCCCACAATGCAAACATGGCACTATTGCTGCTACACAATTGAATAGTACACCAACTATCATCTCATCTCTGAGGCAGTCATCTCCAAAATCCAAATCCTGCACGAAACTACATGCATTTTACAATAAGATTACATGCTTGCATTGGTTGGGTCTCTCCACTCTCCACTACCACTTTGGACTTGAGACAAAAAGCACTGGGAAGCATGCTAAGTGCAGCACCATCAGTCATGCATCACACTAGTGACTTCACCATTCAGAATCAGAAAACGGGGCAAAAGAGCCCTTGCCAGTGCTCCAATAGCCCAATTGCCATCTTCCGAGTGTGCAGTCTAATCATTGTTTAAAAAAACTTTCTAGCCGCCGTAGATTGGAGACCATTGCATGCATGTTGTGCAGCCGCCGGTCACTCACTATCGTGCTGAATTAGCCTACCCGAGGTAGTATATTCCGTGATGGATCACTTTTCACCTCCTATATAAGAACAAGGCAAGAAACTGTGGAGTGTGCAAGCCCAATATAGTGTGGAGATCACAAGACACAAGACAAGCAATAACTGAGTAAGAAAGAAATGGAGAACTCTTGCTGCCGTTGGGTGCTTGTATGTTCGGTTCTTGCGCTGTGCCTCAGTAGCCAGGGTGCGAGGTGTCAGCTAACACCGAATTTCTACCACAGCACTTGCCCTCAGCTGTACTATATTGTGCAGCATCATGTTTTCGCTGCCATGAGAGCTGAGATGAGGATGGGTGCCTCCCTCCTCAGGCTACATTTCCATGATTGCTTTGTCAATGTAACTGTCACACTCGGCTGAATTCTACATCTACCTCTCACGACTGAATCTCTAGTAATGTTCTTTTCTAGTACTGAATTTATGACGAAGTTACTGAAATGGTGTATGCATGCATGCAGGGGTGTGACGCTTCAATCCTTTTGGATGGCGCCGATGGCGAAAAGTTTGCAAAACCCAACCTGAACTCAGTCAGAGGGTACGAGGTCATTGACGCGATAAAAGCTGATCTTGAGAGCGTCTGCCCCGAGGTGGTGTCATGCGCTGACATTGTAGCCCTTGCAGCCAGCTACGGAGTACTCTTTGTAAGCTCCTTCTATCCCTTAGTACTCCGTATTACTATTACAGTCCAGTCTGTCGGAACATTCAGTTGTTTCAGACAAAAGGCTAAAACTGCGTACGACGGCTGTTGTTCAGAGTGGAGGGCCTTATTATAATGTTCTTCTGGGGAGAAAGGACGGGCTGGTGGCCAATCAGTCTGGAGCTGACAACGGTTTGCCTTCGCCGTTCGAGCCCATCGATTCAATTATTCAGAAGTTCGTTGCTGTCAACCTGAACACGACCGATGTCGTGGTCTTATCAGGTAACAGTCTCGTTGAGTTGCCCAGAAATGCATCTTTTTTGGGGGGGGGGGGGGCGGGGGTGCAGAGATGAAGCTCCTTCATTGTGATCTGATTCCGCACAACTCACATGATCCGAACTTGAAAATGAACAGGAGCCCACACCATCGGGCGAGCCCGGTGCGCGCTGTTCAGCAACCGGCTGTCCAACTTCTCGACAACGGATTCAGTCGACCCGACGCTGGAGTCCAGCCTCGCCGATAGCCTCCAGAGCCTCTGCGCAGGCGGCGACGGCAACCAGACCTCGGCGCTCGACGTCACCTCCCCCTACGTGTTCGACAACAACTATTACAAGAACCTCCTGATGGAGAAGGGCATCCTGTCCTCCGACCAGGGCCTCTTCTCCAGCCCTGAAGGCGTCGCCACCACAAAGGATTTGGTGGAGACCTACAGCAACGACAGCGGGCACTTCTTCTGCGATTTTGTCTGGTCCATGATCAAGATGGGGAACATCCCGCTCACCGGCTCGGACGGGGAGATCCGCAAGAACTGCAGAGTAGTGAACTAATAACAAGAGACGATCAGCAAATTTCAGTCATTCACTGTTATTTCTTGTTTGTGTAAACTGTGTGAAGGCACCTATGTAAGGTTTATGGGTGCAACGTTAAGCAGCTAGATGCTTAAGTAAGAAGATGAAGAATAAGGACCGTACACTTCCAGATTGGTCCCACATGTCAAACACAGTTATCGTTTTTAGGGGAAAATGGAAATTTGAAAACGTTACCGGGATGAAATGCCCCCGTTCCGTTGTCAGTACCAAATACATGTTGTATTATTTCTTCTATTATATTAAAATGACAGAAAAAAGTCAGCCACACAGACTTTTTCCCATCAATAATTGCGAGCCCAAATTTCATTACTAAAAGCAACAAAATTGCCAACGTCCAGTCAAGTTTGTCTACCACACTACCACACAACTAGAAACAATCACATAGCAGGGCTATGTCCATTGCTTCCTTCCTCCCAAAACACTCCTCACTCCTGACAAACATTAGATTTAAATGGGCAAACCGGCAAAACGTAGAATAAAATACATCTCCATTGTTGGCTAACAAAACCAAAATGGACAGACAACAACATAAGACGATAGATCAGATATGACAAATGTAATCCGGCGAGATAAAATTATCAAGGAAGAGGGAGAGGGATGGCGTCCCCGACGCCCTCCCCCCACCCCACCCGCCTGCCACCACCCCGAGCCGCCGCCACCAACCCCCTCCACCACCCCTCGGGTAAGGACGGGCCTCCTCTCCCCGACGCCATCCCCTACTACCCTCTTACACCCCGGGCGCCCAAGGCCATGCGGTTGGTCCTCGAATCGACCTCTCCGACGGAGACACCGACGGCGACTCTGCGCCAGCGTCCCCAGGGTTCCACCGGCGACGCCGTCTCGCCGAGGCGACTCACAAGGCAGTAGCCTTGGAGGCGGGGCAGCTCTCCCAGCCAGAGACTACTGTGTGAGTCGAAGTCGCAATGGCGGAGGCCGCAGATCCGGAACAGATCCAGATTCACAAACGCCACGTCAAAAAGGAAGAACGACGGAGAAGCCTCGCCTGGCGGCCGATACCGGAGAAGCAAGATCAGCGGCCGGCGGCCACGGAGCTGCCCCGACCCACGGGGGCCCAGGACCACAGCGACGGCGGCCGCGGGGGTCGGGCGCTTGCCCATCAGCGCCTCGGAAGTCTCCGTCAGCTCGTGCACCAACGTCTGGGCCGCCGCCCAGTTCATCAACGGCTGGGCCACCGCGTAACGCTGGAGGGCCGTGTTCCGGCTCATCAGCGCCTGGGCGCACGTGTTCCCCGTTGCGGCCGCCGCCGCATATCGCCGTCGGACGAGAACGGCTGGCGGGAGGTGCTCAATCGCCAAGGCGAGGGCCCGAGAACCCTTGGGGGAGAACAACGGCAGCGCCAACGCAAGAAGATCCCCGATGTACTGAAAGGCCGGTGCTTCAACTGCTTCTCCTACAACCACCGCATCGCCACCTGCCGGCGGCCCCTCCGATGCGTCAACTGCCATGGCACCAACCACATGGCGCATGAGTGCAAGCGGCCATGCTCTCCAAACAATGGCGCCGGAACGGACGCCCCCGCGTGGGACCGTTTTGTTCGGGCAAGGCGTGGCCCAGACAATAACGGAACTCCGGCGGCCTCTCAGGCGAGTGGTTCGACGCCACCGCACAGCACCACGCAGGGACAACCGCGAAGCCCAAATCCGGAGGACCGCGAGCCACTACCACCAGGCCACCTAGAGGTGCGGCCTTTCGAGGCTGCCTGCATCATCCAGAGGGGTGCTGCCATCGACGGCGCTGAGGAGGGCCTGAGGCTTGCGATCACCGCGCTGGTGGCGGACTCCACCAGGGAGGTGTCACTCGCCGACGCAGCCCGAGGCATCCGGGCCATTCAGGGTGTTGAAGAAGGGTCCTTCTCCATCAAGCCGTTCTACCCCGAGAACTTCCTCATTGAGTGCCACTCCACCGCAACCAGGGACAGGATCCTCGTCGCGACTCCACTGCCCATCGCTAGCACTTACCTGGCGCTACTGCCATGGACGTGTTTGGCGCACGCGGATGCGGCCATCATGAAGTTCAAAGTGGCATTGGAGCTCGAGGGGATCCCGCCGCACGCATGGGCTGAGGGTACGGCGGCCAAGATCCTGGCCCCAAGTCTGCCGGCTCTACACCACCAACCAAGCCACGGCGGCCAAGGCGACCTCTCCGCCTACAAGATCACATACCGACGATCGACCCACGCGGCATCCCCAAGGTGGTTTGGCGCACATCGGGAGAACGAGGTGATTCAGGTCGCCAGCGTTTCGGTTTCGCAATCTACCACCATACATCGGGAGGAAGAATGTACTCAGCCTACGGGTCCTCGCCCACGAAGAATGTCACCGACTTCGAGCCCGACTACCCCACGCCCCCCTCCCCACGAGTCGAGGATGGGGACGGCCGGACACGACGGCAACCCGGATCGACACCACTTCTCCGGGGCCCGACACCGCATCAGGCTTCCAGACCGCGCGAGGGATCGTCGACGGGAGCCGCCGTCAACAACACCATGGCCGCCAATTGCAGATGGGCTCGCCTCTCGGTCAGCGGCCGACCGAGCCGGCCATGGCAAATGCGCACCCGGCTCATGAGCATTGTCCAACCGGGGAACGGCCGCAGCATCATCACGCCGCGGACGAAGCCGATCTGTTGTCCTCAATCATCCACAGGGAATGGGGATGCGGTGCCACCGAGAAGGAGAACTCGGACTCGAGATCCAATGGTGCTAGAGGCGCGACTACCAACGCACCATGTGCCTCGGCAAGACGACACCACAGGGAGCGGACGTAATCGCTCTTTGGGGATGGACCTCGTCGTCCCCCGAAAGCGTGTGGTGGAACTTGTTTCCCCGTCAAAGACCGTGACGCTGCCCCAACAATGTGGGGACAAACCAGCAAAAGTCGCCCGCAACCGAAAGCAAAAGCAGACCTTCAGGGGCCGAAAGTGCACGGCGGAACACGCCTCCCCGCTCAGCCTTCAGAGGTAACTACAGCCTTGATCGAGCAGGAGCAGAACCGCCGCCAGACGCCGGCAACGTCCCAGAACCACGGACCGTGAGCTGCGCGACTCATGAAACACCGGCATGGCGCGGATGTGATCATGGCGACGCCGCCGCGTCTGCCGCTGAACAGGCACCACCCTCCAGCCCACTAAGCAGCGAGCGCGACACCGAGGAAGAAGCGCGCCGCTTGAGAGATTCACGGCCAAGGTTGTCAAACGCCCTTCATCGATCCTCAAAGAGCCACCAAAGCAGCGGGAGCTTGCCAGGGAAGCCGTCGGTGCCAATCCGGCAGATTTATCGCCCGCTCGGCCGGTGGACCATGTCCGGCTTCCAAGAGGGGGGAAATTCTCTGACGCTAAGCCGGGAGTCTCGCCGTGAACGCCGCACCTCCTCGGCATCAAGATGCTCCTTCGACAAGCTCTTCACCGACCTATCCAACAAATGACGCGGAGGCGTTCGATGAGTCGTTCACGAAGAAAGCGAGAGGAAGGGAACACGGGTATGCAAGCGGCGACTGCGCCACCATGGTCCGAGGCCCCCACCACGAAGCTGATCATTGGATCAAGCGGGAGCTCGGGGCCTCGTTTCTGGCGCAAAGATGACGCTGCCTCTCTTCTAATCGAAACTTCGATGTGCTTAATTACAATGTAGTCACCAAACAATTGTCACTGCCGTCTACGGCATTCTTGTAACATAAACCTTCCTTCTTCTAATGCAAAGATACGCACTCTCGTGCGCATTCGCGAAAAAAAAACATAAGACGATAACAGATGAGACTTCAAAGCATCCAACAATGGGAGTGGCTAAGCAGTCTCGTCGAACTGTGACAGGAGGACTTGCTGAAGGATGTTGACTATCTATAATAAACTCGACCGTGCACACTCTCTTGCACCTTTACTAGCAAAATAGAAACTTCTAGCTTATTATATTTGCCTTCGGGCTTGCTTCCATCTCCTTACTCTTCTCTTCTCTCCAATGTTGAGCGTTTGATCATCTTTATGGCCATCACCATCTCCTCCATGGTAGGCTTCTAGCTCAACACTTGAGTATGGACATAACCTAGCTTATACAACACTTAAGCACTTGTTAGTCCACTAGTTGTTACTCAGTTATCAAAACCAAACTAGGGCTTTTAAAAGGCTCGGTGCATCAAAGCACCTCATGCGACAACCAAGGTGCCGGGAGAAGTTACAATCGCACCCTGCTACTAGAAGAAGATAATGTTGTCGGTCCAAATCGGCAAATCAAGGCCCATCATCCCGTTGGGTTGGTGCAAAACTAATTAACTCAGTGGCGCACCACAACCACCTGTGTGACACCCTTGAGGCAAGGCATTCGGCTCCCTATTATGAGATCAAGCAAGAACAGAGTGCTATCACCGCAACGACGACGACTGCGATGGCTGCCGCGATTGCAATGACAACAATGACTGCCATGACAACCACCGTGACCATCGTGATCACGGCCACAACCAAAGTAATGATAGCTATCGCTGCTATATATGACGACTACTGCATCTGTCGCTGGGTTAACAGATCTCTATCTCCGGACCTCGACTACAACGGTTCAAGAGCTTTCGACCCTAGGATCTGAAAAGTTGGCATGTGTATTTTCATTTCAAGATAATTATTATCATGGCATGTGTACGTATTTCATCATCATGACATGTGTTCTTTTTTCATTTCAAGATAATTATTATCACAAGTGATGGTGGTCATGTAGGTTGAAACTCTCTTAAATAAGGTCAAGTAATTAATTAAAATAAGGGACTTGCTAAATCACAAATTAAGGGACTTGCTAAATCACAGGCGCCTGATTTTTGCATTCTTTTCAGACGATGAACATCATCCATCTAGTCTAAATCCAACGATCAGTAATCATTCTCAACACTGACCGAACACCTTCACGCTTGCTGGTAGTCCCATCTTCACTTTCAGGCACCTGTAGGATAGGAAATGTGTTAAATTAATTGTTAAATATTATTTCGAGTAAAAAAATGAAAATAATCCAAATTGGGTACAAGAGTTAAAACTTGACTAATAAATGGAATATGATATAAATCCAACTTAACTAAAAGCAAAAGGAAACAAAGGGAAGGAAACCCATAAATACATGAAATATAAAAGTATTGGTCTATTTAGCCTTCGATTAAATAAAAATTTACTTAAACACTTCAAAATATGGTAACATCGAAAATAAAGTATAAGTTATGCACACTACTAGAGGAGGTGGGCAGGGTGGTGCTCCCTGTTGCCTGTGAGGCTCCTGCCATCCCTGATTCCTAGCCTGATTCTGCAGTGGTGGAAGTTGCGCTCTGGTTGCCACACCCATCTGCCATTGATTCCTGAAGCATAGCTGCGTAAGTCTCCCTCTCGCCTCCTCTACCCCAAATATCCTTCGCAAAGCTGATATCACTGGCGATTTCTTATATCTATCTGACTTGCGCACTGGGAAGCAATCCTCCAGTCTGATATGATTTGATTCAATCAGATCCTTCCGAACCCAGTAGAGCTGGCCGACGGGGATCGTGGTGAAGTCCGAGGTGGTGGTGGTAGGGGAAGGAACCCTAACCCTACCGGGAGGTGGCGGTGAGTCAATTGCCCATAGTTGGATTGCTCAATCACCTCATCTTTGTGGATTTCGCTGCCACCCCGGCCCGACCCGCTATCCTGGACAGGGTAAGATTCGGACCTACCCCATCTCTGACTGGTGGAGAGGAAGACGACGATCTCCACTGACACTTGGACCCTGCTCCTCGCTAGGACCTCATGGTCAGCCAAGGTGGGTGCGGCCATGGCGGTGGTGGATCAAGTTCCCCTCCGGTCCTGCCGTGTGTCCTTCCCTCCCGCGTGTCGGCCATGCCCGTCCAACTATTTTTGGCAGGCTGTTTACATCTACGTGTAGCCAAATCCGCAGGCAGCATATGCCTACTTTTGTAGTTCTGGAATGCCAGACTACCTTTTCTACCAAAAAAATAAAATAAAAATATATATAAACACCACTGAAATGGGCCATTCTCGAAAAGCAGACTTTGTTCCAGTATAAGCGTGAATTCAGAGATTACACGACTCAGGCTAGAACTTGTAGCACTCATGGGGATGGTGCGTCAAGAGAATTTTGAACGTTTATAATGCATGGTAAATTTTAATAAATGTATAAAAGAACTGCGTGTCCATATATACACTAGGAAAATATTGGTTCATATTCCATTCTGACGGGCTTATGGACAACAATGGTGATACAAAATCAGTATATATATCTGTTTTTGCTCTACTCCTGAGTGCAGCTTCCTATATGAGATATAGCCTTCTTTCATGTATATATACCAAATAAAATAATCCAAGGTGTACAATAAGAGAAAACTCTACGTTATCCCTCTTGTCCATAAAATGGCAAGACCTGCACAGCGCATATATTTCGATCACGAAAATTTATCATTAAAATATGTAATATTTCCTCTATTCCAAATTATAAGATGTTTTGGCTTTTCTAAATACATAGGTGTCAATATGCACTTAAATATATACTATGTCTAAATATATAATAAGCCTAAACATTTTATAATTTGGAATTGAGGGGGCAGTAACATGTGAAGTGAAAGAAAAAAAAATCGTATGTACACTTACATCTATTTCAACTTTAACATACTAAGAAACGCAACAAGCCGGAAGAGCACACCGTGGAGCATAATAATGGTGATGCAAAGATTAAATTCGTTGATATCATAGCCCCCTTGGAGCAATGCTCCACATCTAGTGATCAGCCACACACCTGAATACCTGAAGACAAAACTGCGTTAGGCAAAAGATGGGAAAGCTTGACATTGCTTATACAAGTTTAGTAATGGTGGTTGAGTAAGGAAATCGTAGAAGTTCAAAAAAATATTGCACTCCCTTCGTTCCAGATTGTAAGACGTTTTGGCTTTTCTATATACATTGTTTTTACTATGTATCTAGACATAGTGTATATCTAAGTGCATAGCAAAAGCTATGTATCTAAAAAAGCCAAAATGTCTTATAATTTTGAATGGAGGGAGTAATTTAACAATTTTCTTTCTCGAGAAACTCTAACTCCAATTTTTTTCACCAAAGACAAACATACATACACTGAATGACCCAAAGACAATTTGAGAACTAGTTCAATAATTTCAGGTTATATGATGATGACAGTTGAGTCAAAATATAGGCTGTGTAACACCTGAAGTTCGCAAACATGAGATCTTGGCTAAATGTAGTGGTTCATAGCTACTCCCTCTGTTTTTTTACATATCGTAATAGTTATGTCCTAAGTCAAACATTTCTATATTTTACAATAAATTTTTAAAATATTGTATACGTTAGCAACATAAGATTTATGTTTTAGATTCACTATAAGAAATACTTCCATAATATACAGTTCACATGTTGTGAAACTACATGGATTTTTTAAAACTGATGGTCAAAGTTAGGAATGTTTGACTTAGGACAAACCTAATAAGACATGTAAAAAAACGGATGGAGTAGTGTCTTTTGAATGTGAGAATTCTGGACTTTTTTCTTGTGCATGAATAAACAAGGCGATCATAATAGTTTTCCTGCTATGCACACATTTGATTAACAATGCCATAAACAAGTTCTTTAACTACAGGATAACAGGATGACTGCTGATTAAAGAAACAGAATACTAACTCTTTTGCTCCTGCAATGATGAATGCTTCTAGAGCCCACTTTGGATAGCACAATTCCCTTATAACCCGCGGAAGGTCTGGTTTAGCGCCCACCAGGACCAGCACAACAGGTACTATTGCAGAACTCTGCAACAGTATAGTTCATTAGCCACCTTCTATACAGTTAATATCATGATTACAAAAAAAAAAGATGCCCTACTTACCAACTGCGCTAATCCGAGCTCAAACCAAATAGCAAAAGTGTAACCTATGCCGGTTACACAATAAATTAGGGCCAGCAAAACCAAATAATTGTCTCTAAGAGTCGACCGAGGGTTGTTGAAGAAATAAAATGTTGAAAGAAAGATGATTGGCTTAACGGCAGTATTGGAATGATCAATAGTATCTCTTGCAAGAAAGTAAGCTAGAGAGCTCATGCCGGATTGTCTCTCCCTCCAATATTGCAATTTTTCAGGTGAAAATGACCGCAATGACGCAAGCTGGCATAACAGTGCTGCAATAAGCACATTAACATTAGCTAAAATGTTACTGTAACACATCTTACAGGGGACAAAAATTCCATTGTAATTATAATCAATAGATTGGAAAAAGGGATAAACTTTGCTAAAATTTTCTGTGACTGAATTAACAATTAAGACTTATGGGGTTATGGTAGGATTCCCATTGTCAGACAGTGCACTGTTATGAACATGAGTTTGGCTGTGACTTGCCTATTGCTAATTGATGAGTTGTTATAGTTAATAAAGAGAGTGAATAGAGGCACATATTGGAAAAGGAAAGAACAGAGATACACAGCCATGGACAGAAAAAAGGTATTAGTTTGTCTTTTTTCGCTTGTGCTTGTATTATATCTGATAAACATGTTATCCTGAAAATCGTGCATTTAAAAGTGTCATAGCCACTATCAGCTCGTGAAATATACATATCTTGGTGAGTGGGTGTGTCTTGTATGGGTTCCTTTCCCATTTTTTCTTCTTAATATAATGATGCACAGTTCTCCTGCGTGCTTGAGAAAAAAATATACATATCTTATAGCTCCTGTTTCAATGTTGTATTGTTTGCTAGGGAAAAAAGTTCACTTTTGGACCCTGGCTAGTCTATACTGAACAAAAAGCATAACATTAGTTTATTGAAAACAAATTCAACTTCCACAATATCTTCGCTCTCCAACCACCTCAAGTAAATATGACAAGCAAAGATGCAAGAGGAGGAGACATATTTTTCAATTTTAATTCAAATTAGAGAAGTTCTAAGTCGAGATAGCAATGTGAGAAGAGGTAGAGGAAGACCAAAGCTGACATGGGAGGGGGCAATTAAAAGAGATTTAAAGGGTTGGGATATACCTAGAGATCTTTGTTTGGATAGGAGTGCTTGGAAAACAGCTATTGACGTGTTCGAACCGTGACTAGGGGCTCATGTTGGGTTTCAACTCTAGCCTACCCCAACTTGCTTGGGACTAAAAGGCTTTGTTGTTGTTGTTGTTGTAATTCAAATTAGAGAAGCATAATTACAATGATATTGATATATCATGAAAGATTAAGACCTGTGATAGAAGTTAGTTTATGTTTACTAAAAGCTATTGATAATTTTATAGGATCTCCATAAGTCTATCGTAACCACTTTTTTCACAACAAAGCAGCCTTTTTTGTTCCTTTGATAGTTTATGTAAATTTACTAATCTGGAAACAACAAAAGATGCTGACTTACAAACTGCCATTATGGTATATCCATAAGAAGCTACACCGAATGAATCATCTCGAACTCTAGCAATTGTCCCAATGCATATGCCAGCAATACACAATATTAGGTAATCAACGGCCTGCTGTGTAGCTTCACGCAACCGTTGCTTTGCTACCCTGAAACATTTTGACAGTATAGTCACAGATTGATTCACAAAACATGCGGGAAATATCACAGAAAACAATTTACCTCCCCAAATAGTATCCAGACAGCAAACACACCAGGTGTTTTCCTTTCCAGTAATTCATTTGATTGACTCAGATTACGGGTGCACAGAATCTGTATTTTCTGACTGTTCTTCTGAAGACTGTTCGCTAATGGACCGAACAGTATATAACTCACGAATTGTATTGATATTCTCAAGGTCCTTCTGCAAATCATCTGGAACTTCATAACCATTATGTAGCATCCAAAGGAGTGGCAAGTGTTTAGGAGTGACATTTCCCCTCATTTTTGTCTTTACTATTCCCTCTAAAATGTCAATGAAATAGTCTGGAGGATTCTCACGGCCTGGCACCTTGATCCCCAGACCTGCGAAGTACGTTTCAACTTCATATATAGGTCCATGATAAGCAATAAGGCCACCTCTTGCCAAAAGGACAAAGTCATCAAACATGTTGAACAAAGTATAGCTGTGTAAAACATTAACAATTGTCAAGCTTATATGTCAATAAATACAAAAGGAAGCAAAGAAAAGATTATTTAAGTTTTTAATTCAGCCCTTTTTGGGTATCCGATCACATGTATTTTCTGAGCACTAGAATGTATGTGGATGTTTTTTTTCACAAGGTGTTAGCACGAACTAATAGGTGATCTCAGACAAGGAATGCAAAGCTTTTTTCAGGCCCATTGACCAATGGATGTTACAGATATTTATTGGAAAGCTTTGCACGCAAGCAGAATCGATTTTAGTTGAAGATAGGGAGGGAGCACATCAATTCATACTGAAAGGAGACAAATTGATGATTTAATGTTTACGACATACCTTGGTTGGTGAACCACTGCACAAACATTTACACCTTCAAGTGCTTCATGTCGAAGTGCCCTTAGAAGTAGCTGAGAGGAAGCACTGTCTAAGCCTGTAGTTGGCTCGTCTAATATCAGAAGAGATGGTTCCATAACCATTTCAATCCCAACATTAACACGCTTCCTTTGTCCTCCGGAAATGCCCCGCTTCTCCACTGTCCCAACAAGGGAATTTCTAATTTCTTGAAGCCCTAATGATTCAATAACCCGTTCAAGAACCCTAACCTTATCAGATCTTGACATGCCTTTGCTTAACCTATTCCACAAAATAATACTGATTGTTATAATAAACGATTTACTTTAGGAAGATACAAAACAATATATATGGAAAGAGTTACTGGGATCAACTACATTGCATTTTTTTTCCTTGAACGACGAAGAGCTGTGTGTCATTTCATTAAGAGAGAAAGAAGTACAAAGGAGAGGCAAAGCCTGCTCCAAGAGAGACCCCTGATGCAGGTACAGACGTCCTGCTCCAAGAGAGATCAACTACATTGCATTTCTTTTATACTGACATAGCAAACACATAAGGCTATTCAGGTCATCACATAGGCACATACTCGCTGGTCAGAATTAGATGACATTTTGGACAGCTAATTTGACCTGCAATTAGTTAAAATGTGCTGTCGGAAATATCAACTATATCTGGTGGAGGTAGTAATCGATTCAAGCTTAGAGCTATGTAGCATGACTACTTTATGCATCTAAAGACAGGAATGAAATTTAAATACTGATCATATACCTTTTTCAAAAAACAAATTATGATATCTCTAAAACAAATGAATATTGTGTCTAACATGTGGCATGGATCAACCATGAGAAACAATATTATTACAGCATGCGATCAGGTCTTCTCTCTGTTGATAAGCCATGAAATGCTATTTCATTGTTTCTTATGGCAAGTTTAAAAAATGAACATTGCAAGTTAAAAAAAAACGAGATCCAACCTAGTATGAACTAGGCGGTTTTTCATTAAGAAGAACATTGCAAGTTAGAAACTCCCTTACAGGGAAAAATTAATTAAAACTAGTTGTACTTCTTGGCACTGCCAAAGGTAATAGTAATAAGTTTTTTTATAAAGGTTGTACTAAAACAGATTAGTGGAACAGAAAAGGAATAGACTCAGAAAGCAATTAAACTTTGTGTTTTCTAACAAATACCTGCAACATGAACTAAACCACAGATTTTCCTCGACAGTCAGGTTCCCATGGACAATATCATCTTGAGGCACAAAACCAATGATCTTCTTATATGACTTCATTAATCCAGGTAACCCATTTATAAGGACTATCCCATCCTTCTTGTACCCAGACGTTTTACCTAATACAGCATTGAGAAAAGTAGTCTTTCCTGCTCCAGAAGGGCCCATGATAGCTGTTACCCTACCTGGTGAAAGTTTTCCTGTAACACATTGCAGAAGTTTCTTTTTTCCAATAGATAGTGTTAGACCTCTGAAAGCCACTTCAAGTGTTGGCCTTCGTGGCCTAATTTCAGTAGCTAGAGACACCACTCCAGAGAATGTTAATTTATCATTGTTTATCTTCATAGCTCTATCCGTGTCTGCCTGATTATATGCACGTCCGAACCTTTCAGTGGGAACCTGAGTTAGATATCAATAATTTTTGGATTTGTTAGCATTAGCTTCAGTGCCATTTAGAACTCCAGCGGATGATGTAGCCGATTGCTCAGGTGTATTGAAAGACTCAGGCATTTCTTACCTCATGCCGAAGTACAAGTTCTTTTGCTAATTTCCATCTTTCACGTGCTGCGGCTGATTTATCTGCCCTTTTTGCAGCCTTTTTACGAGATCTAGATGACATTTTTACTTGAAGTGAAATGAATAGGCCAGAGCAGTTGTACACCAGTAGCAAAACAAAGCCCAAGATAGCCTGCAAAGAAGATCAGAAGTACAAAAGGAGTATTATTAGAAAAACATAATTAAATAATGAAACATCCTTGCCAACAATTAAGAGAAATATGTGACAAAGATATATTACATATCCAAGCATTACAATGAGAATAATTCATAAATCCTATTTTCAAGTGAAACTAGAATAATACCATGACGCATTAGCCATTAATTTCCAACTAGATAATACTTTTATAGTTTTATGGATCAAAGAGTATTAGTTTATATGCAATAAAATGTTGCTAGAAAATGTTCCTCAGTAAGACAAGAATACTTGTAATGTTGTGATTCTTGGGCATTAATCCCAAGTCTAACAAAAAATATATATGTGCATCACATGAGTACAAGTTAGTGATGTACCAGTAACAGAATGTTGCTAAGAAAATATTTCTCAGTAAGACAAGATGTTTTGGAAATAAAATTGATATACATTTTATATGTAAAGTCAAATTATGGCTACAGTATAGAATAACAACACTTTTAATCCCATGATGAGGTTGTCTGAAACAGTATTCAGTAAGAGTATAAGATTTAAAGCATCACTTTTGCATACTCCATTGGAGTTGTGGGTGCATATATCAATTTCGAAGTCTCAGACAAAAATACAGCACTTAAAGACAAAAAAAAGGGAAGACAACGTGGACAGACATGCTACTTACAATTAATATAATGCCATATAAAGTCAAATCTTCTTTTATCGCATTATCCTTGCAAGTGTTTTTCCAAAAGCACTCTGCAAATATATGTGCCATTACTAAAGATCCATAAACACATTCAATAGATTAAATAATGAAAACTGTAAATCCCTACAGTTTGGACAAAGTATTGCAACACCATTCCCTATCACATCAAGTCTTTGACATGACGGACATCTGGACTATGCAACATTTAATCAAAAGAAGGTAGTTTAAACCATAAAACTAAAAACTGGCACGACTTTTGCATTTAGCAGCCACTGCAAACCACTGGTTAGGATTTCAGGTACTCATTCTGCTCTAGAAGAAATGTTTGTGCTGGAATCATAAACAAAACTTGATGGATCATAAGTTAGAACAAAAGGAAGTGTAGTAGGCAAGTAATAGTTCTAAACTGTTGCTTCTAAATGAAAATTGTTAAAAAAAGATATGCATACTCTTTTCATCGGTGGAACCTTTGCGGCAATAGTGCCTGCACAATACAAAGTGACAAATAACAATTAGCAACGGAACAAAATATCACCATAATTATGGATAATGGCATGTAAGAAAGAGACAGTACCCGCTGCTGCAATTGTATTTCTGGGTTGTGGTTGGACAGTAGTGCCCTGGAGGGCAGAAGACATCATTAGTTGTAACAATATCAGCCCAAGAATCTGCTGTACCACATGCAGTGTTCTTTCCTGGAGTTACTTGGTAAAAATACCTGGTATAGTTTCAGAAGGAAAAGAAAAGTCAAGTAGTCAAGTGCTGAGAAAAAATTATGAAGAATATTAAATGACAAATAAAGTGTTGGAAATGAAAAATCATCTTACGGATCACAAAGGCCAGTAGTGTCATTCAATGTCCCAAGAGGACAATAAGCACCCAAAGGACAAGCTGGAAAAAAGTTGAGAGTGAATTCAAAGCAGGTCAGCAGAAACAACCATGAATGCCAAAAAATAGAGTGGTGAATAATTATAGAGCGAAGCATAATCTTGAGAGATAGAACAAGTTCAGGAAAAATATTTCACATATAGTCTCAACTAAAATGTTTTCCTCATTTGTAATTGTGAATACATCGCCTTAATGCATCGAAAGTTTAAAACAAACAAAGGATTTACTTTTTGCATATTAGAACTTTCCTCAAGAGAATTTGAACAATGTTCGAATTAATAGGGCCTCCCACAATATAATACCATTGGTTTTATGCAAAATGAATCCAGTATACTTGGCTAGGTTTGTTCAAAGAAAACTTACGCATCATGCATGTCAGGCCCTGGGGGCAGAAGAAACCCGGACAACATGGCCTGCAGCTCTCTGCTCTTAGTGGAAACGATTCAGCGGATGATTCATCAGATGGTTCAGTGCCCGGTAACATGCAAGCCCAGCCGGGCTGGCACCCGAGTGCCCATGAGTTTTGGTTGCAGTTCAGACTTATCCTGGGGTTACTGCGACTGCTAAGCGCCAGCCAAGCTTTTGATGTATAACTGTATTTCAGCTGTCCCACACAGCATTGAGGTCATTTGCCCTGCACAGATAACCGCTTTTATGAAATATTCATGAACACCTGCTTTAAGAATCCTAACGGACAGGACAGTAGCTCAATTCAGCCTGTAATGAAAATATGCACTACTTCATTAAATATTAGGCATGTTTCATAATACTCCCTACATTCCAAATTATGGTTCACTTTAGCTTTGTCCTAAGTCAAATCTCTAACTTTGACCAACTTTTTAGAAAAGGATATTAACTTTCAAGTAAATGCGCAGAGAATTTACTAGCTGGAGAATAAAATGGAACTAGTTTGGTGTTATAAACATCCGTGCATTTTTCTATAAACATAGTTAGTAGAGAAGTTCGACTTAGAAAAAAGCTAAAGTGAATTATAACTTGGAACGGAGAAAGCAGTAAAACAAAGCAAACGGTAGTGCTAGTTCAGAGGGTAGAATCTTCCATCAGCATTTTAATGAAAGCTGAGTATTGGTATCTCCTGCTCATCAGAAATTCAGCATAAACAAAAAGTCCCAAAACCAATTGCATACTTTTGCAAACCACCTAATCCCTTCTCCAGTTTCTACCGCCAAATGAAGATGAACAGATCCTGCGAAGTGCAAACCCCTCAAGCATTCGACCTGCGAGTTCCTCTTCTACTACGAATCCTAAATAGCTGGTGCATATGCAAACTCCCGATTGGACACTCAGGTGTCCATTCACAACAGGAACAACTTAGCAAAGCGGCCGCCAATTGCGGTGGCGTTAACCCCAACCCTGCTCCTAAGAATGAAGGGGAGGGGATCGGTAGTTGGGTTCGAGCAAGCATACCGCAGCATGCAAGAACCCTCCGTCATGCCCCTAGTCTCGACCACGGGCTCCGCACGGTGCGGCTGGAGAACGGACGGGGCGGCGCTGGCCGCGGCGGCGGCGCCCTCGGGTGGGGCGGCGAGAGGAGGCGGAGGCGTCATTTCGGTGTCCCTGTAAAGCTGGCCCCACTTGGCAGTGATTCGAAAAGGCGCAGCTGAGGTTTTTATGCTTTGCTAACCGAAATACCTCATGGTCAGCGAACGAACAATGTTTTTTTCTCACAATAAATCAGCATAAGCCAAATTTCAGTGAAATGAACAGGACAATTTGTACGAAGAGTTTCAAACATGGAGTTAATTTAAGTTGAGTTTCGCCATTTCAGTTTATTGTACTATTGTCTCTTCTACTGTACACACATTTCCAAACACATCGAACATGTGTACGGGGCATGTGTCCTTAAGTGAAAAAAAAAGTTCGCCTCGCAAGGAGCCAACACTCCAAATGGGATTTCTCGTACCATATATGTATACTATGAATGGATCCTAAAATGCTCAAACCCAAACACGTTCGGCTTACCTCATATCCGGTTTATTCGGCTTCTTTTTTCAGCCGGAACAGTATTTTTCAGCCAAGATTCAGCAAGCCGAACGGACCATATACCCCTCGCATGATAATAATTCAAATAACTACACAAACTGATTATACCCTGCTGTAACTCGGTCAATGTTTGTATTTGTACCTCTGGTCTGCTCCATGCAGTCGGAGGCGAAGCTGGGGTCGGAGGTGTAGTCGAACGTCTGGTTGAAATCACTTTGCCTGCAGACTCATCATGGAGTGTTGCAACCTCCAAATCAATTTCCATGGACCTACCGACTCACCCACTCACAGATTGATGCATGGCATGGAACTAGGAAGGAAACGGCCGGGAACAAGGCAACGTACGCGTCAGCCATGCAGAAGCCGTACTTCTTCTGCAGCTCGGCGGTGAGCCTGTCGCTGACGGGCCGGAGCTCCTTCTCGAGGTCCTGCGGCTGCAAGACCGGCAGCGGCGGCGCGCCCTTGATCACCTGCGCGATCGGCGGCGGCGCGCGGTCGATGACGCCCGGTGGCTGGCATCGCGCCGGGCGGAGCAGCGACAGCTCAATGGCGGCGACGACAGAGATGAGGAGGAGGAGGCAGCTGGCCCGCATGGCGGCTACCTGCTAAGCTAGCTAGCAGTCAACCACGGCGCAATCCATCGAGCGGGGACGACGAAATATAGTTCGCATCGAGACGCGGTAGTGTGTTGTTTACGTGCGCTGTGCCAATGCAAGACCGGGCCTCTGTCGGACACGGTCAGGTAGAGGTGCCTGCATACGAAATTTCGGATGGTGGTGCCCAAGCTTATCTGAGCCAGTCTTTCACTTTGACTTTCGTGCTTGTTTTGTTTGCAATCGACACACGAGGATTCAGCAGTTTCAATTTTATTATATCTATATCTATATCTATATTTTATTAAAAACAAAAATGTCTTCTTCGTTTTATTATTATTTTTACTTCATAAATGCCCTCATGCCATCCGTGTTTTATATGTGATACAGACTTAACACTCGTACTTAGTATATATTAGTACAACTCGCGTTCAACGATAATCCGAAGTCTAATTGTAAGATATATTAGATTCCATTACAACATATAGGTACATATGTCTCTTAGACACCTTTTTGTACACCTGTCTCTTTCTTTAACAAAGTCCAGTAGGGACGTGTCCCTCTTGTGTTGCCTAAAAAAATATACGTTTGCTAGTTATATATTGTGAGTCCTATACATACATAAGTGAGCGGCATGGTCCTTCCTGCACGTGTGTCTTCAACTGTATTCAACGGAGTAAAACGTCTGAACTTGCATAATAAATCATTAAGGCAAACACGAAAATTCTACCAAGTTTCTCAACGAAGGCATGTTTGTTCAGCTAGAGCTTTATATATAGTCCGTAGCCGATTTAACTGACTTGCCGAGAATTGTTTACAGATCCACCTACTGTACATTAGTTCCTACCAGATTATGTTACTCACCGAGGCTAATCATAAATATAATGCATGGTCCACATGCAAGTGAGATAAAAGAGGAGGCTATAAGCCAAAAGCAGCCCTTATATTAGGCTTTCAGTTCTTTTATTTACAATCTATATCTTCTTACAAAACCAGCTTCAAGCCACCTCTTTTGTAATCCCTGGCTAAAACAAAATACAGCTAAGTTAGTTGAACAGAAATAATTATTTATACAGAGTTTAGATTGTTTGCTTTTCATTCATAATTAAGTTTTTTTTCCAACGACATGATATGGAGCAGAACAAACCAAAATGCACAAAAGCGTGCTGGAGCTAGCTGTGGGAGTATGCCAGGCATTTGTATTTACTCAACAGCATAGGGCCATCATAAGGTATCATGAAAATATTGGTCTCACTGCGGACTGTAGTTGGGTTTTTTTTAACCTGTTCACTATTCTTTCAGTGAAAGACGATGTGATACGCACTTGGTGATTTTGTCAATCTCAATATATGATGGCTCAGTCTCAGTCCCAGTCTTTTGAAGATGCTCGTAGAGGTAAGATGTGTGTATTCATAAGATTGAGTGTATGTACATATATGAGTGTTTGATTCACAAAAAATATGGTCTAATTAAATACTACACTAGTCTATGAACCCATGATACTAATAATTTTAATAGACATAGTACGGCGAGAAGCATTTTTAGAGACGAGCATTTACAGGGGTGATCGCTTGCCCATCGCATCCCTACCACTACACTATAAACTTACTTGTAAGTGAGTATATGATGTTATTATCTTATATTTCATAAAGTGAAGACTGAATATATTTGACCGCTAATTGATTTAAATAAAAAATTCAAATATAAAGTTTTAGATAATGTGAAACACTATAACTTTGCTATAGGACATGTCTTCATTCGAAATTGTTTGAAAAAATCGAAAATTTGATTCGAAAATTATGAGAATTTAAAGCAAATACTTGAAGCTCTAAACGACATCAAATAAAAAACTTTTTAACTACAATATTGTAGATAGCATTGAGCACTACATTTTTTTATTGAACCTGTCAACATTAAAGGTCATTTGGAATATTTAAAATTTTATTTTCAAAATATAAGAATTATGAATCTATATTTGGGACTCCAAACAACCTAAAACTTTGGTGGAGAACATGTCAACATCTGAAATCATTCAAAAATTCTAAATTAAATTTCAAATTTTGAGAAATTTAAACAAATATTTGGGACTCGATACAATTTAAAATAAAAAACATGTTAACTATGAATTTGTAGATCATATTATTCCGTACAATTTCGATATATAAAATCCACCTTCATCAAACTTCATATGTAAAAAATTATAAATTATTTTTAATGCATCTATTTATAAAGATATGTCTCTCAAGAGTGTCACCTCTGTTAATAGCCATTTCAAAAGTGGACATCTTGAAAAGTTCGTCTCTATTAATCGATTAACAAAGGCAAGTGTTGTAAGGTAACCATAAATAATCAACTAATAGAGGAGGTTGTTTGCCTCTGTAAATGATTATTTTTAGCAGCCACCTCTGCAAATAGTCACCTCTGCAAATTGTATCTCCATGTGTGCTTGATATACATTTAGTGGAAACCTTAGTTAGGCATGAATAGCTAATTTAGATGTTACTTTAGATTCTTTTAATAGTGTTGGAAGTAGGTAATTTATGTGAAATTTTGGGTAGTTAATTTAGATTATTTTTTATAATAGCATAGATGCGTAGTTTAGCTGAAAGAGAGTATTTTAAATTATTTTCATATTTTATAGTGATAGCTGTGTAATCTAGATACAATTTTATATTTGACGGATTTGAGTCTACTATAAAAAGTGTTTGAAGGATGTTTCTATTCTTTTTTTAGAATCTTTAGAATTTAGTAATTTATTTCTAGCACTCTCATTCTCTCATGAAAAGTAACGTGGAGGCTCTACTAAAAACATGGTGATAGAAAATGTGGGTACAAATGAAAGTCTATTGGAAGTGCGTGTCACGATCCTCGTTGCACGAGTGTTTTCACCTGTATGCACGCCCCCGTCAAACAGCTTGGCTACCGGTCCGGCCGGGTACGTACTTTGGAATTGGATAAATAAACAATGGAGAAAGAGGCAATTCGGTGAAGGTTCTTGATCTTTAGCCGCCACAGGTATAATGTGTTTTTTATGGAGTTGGCCGTTGTTGTTGAACGAGCTGACGATACCAGAGGGAAGGTACAGAGAACTTGAAATTTTTGTATTTTGGTCCTTTTTAAAAACATTTTTTATAAATAACCCTCTGGCGAAACATTTTTTTGGAATAGACCAAACACTCTGCGAGTTAGGACATAACGTCGTGGTCTGTGCCTCAGCGCAGTGTCAGTTGACGCCGAGGTACCGCCACGTCAGCGCTGACTCTAGTCGTATTATTTACCGTGGCACTGGGGTCCGCAGAGCTCGGCGTGGGCTTAGTTAACGCCGAACTCCATACCACGACGCGGCCCGATTCAACACCGAGGTCTGAACACATAAGGCCGCACCACGGCCCCCCTCACTAGGGCCCGTAGATCTCGGCGTGGGCTTAGTTAACGCCGAAGCCCATACCTCGTCGCGGCCCGATTCAACGCCGAGGTTTGGGCACATGAGGCCGCACCGCGGCCCCCTTCTTCCTCCCTCCCTTCATTCTTCTTCTCTGTTGGGCGCGGCTCCCTGTTGTCTCTCTCTCCCATCCACCCTCAACAAACCCTAACTCCCAAATGCTCCTCTAGGCGGCCGGATCTCGCCTGTCGACGGTTCCCCGAGGTAATGCTCCTTCCCCTCTTCCAATCTGTCTGCATAGATTTACTTGCATTGTCTCTAAAATTGTGGAACCGTGGGGATATGTTGCTATGGTATTTTTGTAGATATATTTGTGTAATGTATGACTTAGTTTGATTTGGTAGGTCGTTTGAGGTCTATTTTTTAGGTTGTCCTTGTTAAATATTGGTTAGTTTGCCTAAGAGTTGTTAAATTGGCATTATGGTTTCATGTTGATTGTTGTACAAATTACTATTGTTAATTATTTGGTGTATGCTATAATTGTAGTAGGCACCAGTGTGTTAATTAATACCTAATGGTAAATTTAGTTAATTGTTTTATTGATTTGCGTATTACTTATGTCCGATTTGTTATTAGTTCGGCTCTGATTGAATGATATTAACTTGATATGTGACAACATTTGTTGTGTGATGGCTGTAGATGGATAAATTAGTGAGGTTGCATCATAGAGTACGTGTTGTTAGGACAAGAGATGATAGTGTTGAATTTGAGGACATATTTGAGGATGTGTTGATTTTTTCTGAGTCACCTTCTTTGACCCAGTTAGTGGACCGAGTGAAAGTAAGGTTAGGTTGGTCCGAAGGAGACGTGCTTGTTCACGTCATTGATGTTGTGTCATGTAAGGGTCCACGCATCAAGAGGTTGCTCAAAATTACAAGCGAATCTGAATGGAATGATTACAAGGCAGTTGTGTTGGCCTCCGAAGTGCGATCTTTGGATTTGGTGGTAACTAAGGAGTATGGCATAGGAATTGAGAACATTGAAGCATGCCCAAAATTCGATGCTCGCATAGAGAATGGTCCTTCACTAAAAGAAGAAATAGTTCTCACACAACCAACCTATGGTGGTATTGAAGGGTTAGGATCGGCCGAAGGAGATGAAGGTTGTTGTGACGGCGTCGAAGATGATCACGACAATGCGGGAGCCGATGGTGATGACAATTATGGCAGTGATGATGGTGATAAGTCTTATGGAGTTGGTGAGGGAGAAGAAGCTTTGGACGACGCTAGCGGAGATGACTTAATTGATGATGATCTTAGTGACGAAGCTGATCTTAGTGGCGAAGATGACTTTGGCAATGCTAGGGCTATGAACCGGTTTGATATGGATGTAGCTAGAGATGATGAAACCTTATAGAGGAATTAGCTGAAGACTCTGGCGACGATCATCCTGTTCATCGTCTCGATGATAGGAAAATAGAGATATTGAGGAGGGTGTTTCCTAGGAGGGATCCACTAGTTCCTAATTTCGAGGACCTTAGCCATGGGCACAGGGCAGTAGCTGATGGAGTACCAAGTGATACAACAGTACCTGATGTTAGTGGTTGCAACATCATAAGGAAGGGCATTTTGTTTGCTACCATGGATCACTTGAAATCATGGTTGCAAGAATACTCCATTGTGCACAATCGTCCATATAGGGTCATCAATTCGTGCAAGGACTCTAGGTACACTGTTGCATGTGAAGAATGAAATTGTGGGTGGAGAGTATGCGCTAGGAAAATGAAGGCAGGCACATGGAAGATCACTTCGGTGAAGCAACCACATGTTTGCGCCACGGCTGAGGCAGAAGAGAACCATTTGCAGCTCAATTCTAGGTTCATCGCTAGGCAATTATGCACCGTGGTGAAGCATTTGCCAACCATTACGGTGTCCGCGTTGGTTGAGATCATCTTCCTATGTTACAATTACTATGTCAAGTATGGAAAAGCATGGAGGGCAAAGCAACGTGCACTTGAACTTATCTTTGGAGATTGGGAACAAGCGTATGAGCGTCTTCCTGTAATGTTGAATGCAATGAAAGCTATAAATCCTAGGATGCACTTTGAGTATTTGCCTAAGGAGGGTGAAACGAGGAATGGGAGGCAAGTTTTTGGTAGGGCATTCTGGGCTTTGGGCCAGAGTATCGAAGCATTCAAGCATTGCAGGCCCATCGTCTCAATTGATGGCACGTTTCTTACAGGAAATTTTGAAGGCACAATGCTTATATGTATTGGAACTGATTCAGAAGACCAACTTGTCCCATTGTCCTTTGCGATTGTTCGGAAGGACGACACGGATAGCTGGTGTTGGTTCCTCAGACTAGTAAGACAAGTGGTTATTGGGCCAGGGCATGATGTTTGTGTCATATCAGACAGGCATGCTGGCATTCTAAATGATGTACAAGAAGAGATGCCCGGTTATGGCCAAATACATCACCAGTGGTGCACAAGACACCTTGCTCAGAATCTTATAAGGCATGATGGCACAAAGGACAACTTTAAGTTATTTGAGGAGGTTTGCAGGCAACTTGAGGTTAAGTTATTCAATGAGAAGCTAGATGCCCTAAAGTTAGACACAAATGCTAGTGGAAGATAGTTCCTCGCTGACTTGATGCCATCGAAGGAGAAGTGGACCCTTGCATACGACACCAGAGGTTGGAGATGGGGCTTTATGACTAGTAACATGGCAGAGCTGTTCAATAGTCTTCTTAGAGGCTGTCGGGGTCTTCTTGTGACTGTTATTGCCTCGTTCACATTCTACAAGTTGAATGCTTGGTTTGTTGCGAGGAAAAAACATGCGAGATCTCTATGGATAGCAAACAAACCTTGGCCACTGTTAGTATCTCAACAACTCTCTTTCTCAAAGAAGTCTAAAACACAAAAGGGAGCATGTTTCGATCCTTTGAACAACGCATATGAGATTCTAGAGAGTGGTGGAACTAACATCGGTGGTGAAGACCGTGGTGCTGCAAAGCATAAAGTAATAATCAATGAGAACAAATGTTCATGTGGGAAACCAACCATATACCATAGGCCTTGCTCCCACATGATTACGACTTGTCGGATTAGACGTGTTGATGCTGAGGTCCCTCCCCGTTTGGCAACTGAGTTCTCATTGAGAAACCTTATGAGCACTTGGAATCCTCAGTTTGAGCCATTTCTGGATGAAGAGCAATGGTCGTTGTATGATGGCCCAAAGTATGTGACTGATATTGGCTTGCTTTGGAAGAGTAGAGGACCTAGGAGGTGGAAGCGGATCAAGATGGACATGGACCAAGCCGCCAAAGGAAGATCAACCGCGAGTAAGGTTGGGACACATTTTGTAGAGGACACTCAACGTAGCCATTGCTCAAAGTGCCATAAGCCGGGCCACAATAGAAGGAAATGTCCTGAAGTACTTAGAGAACAGGTATCCAATGCATTTGTTTGCTTAGTAGTTACTAGGTTTCTTATTAATGTTTTGTTATCTTTTGCTGCACTTGCTTTTGTCATGGGTATATATTGTTGTATTTGTTTTTCTTAGTGGTTACTAATGCGGTGTTTACTAGTTGCTATAGTGTTGTTATTTAACTTTTGTTACTTGTTCTCTTACCAATGTTTGTTAATTATTGTCATCAACACTAATGCTTTGTCACTTGTTAACATGCAGGATGGACTAGTTCCCCCTACTTGACCCAAGGTATGATGAGAAGCACCGGGCTCAGAGGATTGAGCATGGACAGGTAAACTTCAATTGCCTCCATTTCTATGAATTCAACAAATGTAATACTTACTGTCTATTCTATTTGTTTTGTAGGTTCTAAACATCTTGGGGCCAATGACACATGAGTCCGCTATGACCATGGTCTATGACGAGTGCTACATGCCCCTCCTGAAGCATGTGAAGCTTGCTATCATTGCTCGTGTCTATCGTTGTGGGGTGCCACCTTTCAACCCAACGACACTGACAGCTATGATTGATAGGTGGTGACCAGAGACACATAGCTTTCACCTGTCGTGCGGAGAGATGACGATCACTTTGGAGGATGCAGCCATGATCCTTGGGCTAAAAATCTGAGGATTTCTAATCATAGGAGACACAGAGTCTGCTAGATGGGAGGACCATGTGGCTCAGTTCTTGGGACATCCCCTACCAGAGCCTCAGCCTGGCAAGAAGCGGCGCAACAATGGTGTGCCACTGAAGTGGCTTCAGGAGGAGTTTCAGTGTGCCCACCCTTAGCAGACAAGGTGACCGTGAACTACTATTGTAGGGCCTAGGTCATGCACATGTTTGGTACCGTTCTATTCCCTGACGGCACCGGAGACATGGCATCGTGGATGTACATTCCATGCCTTCTTAACTAGGACGATGCCGGGAACAGGAGCTAGGGCTCGGTGGTACTTTCCTTCCTGTACCATCAGTTGTGCGAGGCTTGCCAGTGGCCTGCAGGTGCGCACGCTACAAATGTTAGGGTGCACCACACTATTCTAGGTAAATCAAAACTTGTGTAAGTATGAATTCTTCGATTGTTGTTTCTTTAACACATTTCTGTAACTTTTTATATTTGGATGTGGGAGAGACTTCCAGTTGGGAGGCCGCATAAGATTGAACACCCTCAGGCTTGATTCCCAACTAGAGACCTAGTTGTCACCCCTACTGTGGCACTTACCACGTCTCTCGCCACGCGTACATCAGCTACACGAACGAGCTCGACATCCTATTGCCACAACACGTAAGTTTGCGAACATGCTAACTCATAATTGTATTTGTGTACATAGTGCTCACCACATTGTATGCAGGTTGAATGGCATCCATATACTCAGGAAAGGATTACGGGGATGAATTTGAGCACACTATGCAAGGAAGACAAGGAGTTGTGGATGATGAGGTGCCCGCTCATTTGTTTCTATGCAGTGGAGTACCATCTTCCTCACCGTGTCGCACGACTGTTCGGTAGGCTGCAGCCTTGTCCTTCGGAGGACTTCTCCATGAGCTGGCAGCTCCACAAGTATGTAACCACCACTATGTCATGTGTCATTGCAACATATCATTTTCTTTGAATTGGTGTCAATATTGTAGGTTGAATCAACAATGCCAAAAGAAGATCACGAACTGGCAAAGCAAACACCAGCGTTTCATCGATGAGTGGCATTTGTTTGAGCAGAACAACATGTGAATCCATGCCATCGATCAAGATAAGGCATTCCGTGAGTACCTTGTTTGGCTAGGGGAAAGGACAAGGTTACATTTGAAGCCGGCCTGGACGGAGCAAGATATTGCTAAGATTGCGAGCTCGGATTTAGGTGACAACCCCTATGACCAAGCTACCCGAGGAGGATGATAGGTTGATGTCACCCCTCTCTTAACCCGAGCAGTGAGTGAGAACCAAAGCTTCTTTTTTAGTTTTGGTGGGCAATGTACTAATGAATTGCTTGATTAGGGCAAAGAAATCATGAGGACAGTAGCAGAGCAAGGGGTGGCATTGATGATCCACGAGGGTGATCCTGATGAGGCCAGCCTGCTACGACATGCCCTTTAGGTGGTCCTCAAACTTTTGTTGTCTTTAGACTAGGATACTCAACATTTGGTTAACTTGCATCGTGTTGACAACCGCAGCGTGCCATTTATCGCCTACGTAAAATAGCAACACGCATCGGATGTCGACATGGCCAAGACATTGCAGTCCCACCACAACTTGTTGCTACTCCATCTGGTTCACATGGTGCAAGACCATCGGCTTCACATGGTGGTGTAGGTACGTCCAGCGCTGCCCATGATGATGACGAAGGAGAACGCCAAGGAGATGACCAAGGAGAAGATGATGACGATGACTATGATGATGTTGACTATGATGAGCTAGGCATGTCATAGCTTGATGATGCACCTCAAGGAACTCAAGGATCCTCCGTTGCTGGATGTCCACATAGGACGTCCAAACTAGTCGACAAGTTCACTCTAGGGACGTATGCACTTGGTAGAGGCAAGCGTAGGACTCGGCGTCCACGTTAAGGTACAATCCTTACCTTTGAATGTTACATTGGTAAACCCCTTTGTGCTATTACTCCAAGCCTTACTCAAAGCCCCTTTGTGCCTTTCAGTGGTCCACTCTTGTAGAATGCATCGTGTCAAGTGAAGTGGGCAAAGTTGAGCCAATGCCATCTTACGACGCACACGAGTGGTTCCTTTTGATGTGCCAACTTTTGTGTGTATTGTTGGCAACATGTATTGTCTATGTTGGAAACTAAATGGATGGATTATGTTGCAAACTTGTATGGACCATTCTACCTCTTTGAATAATTACTGGGAACTATGTATGCAACTTGTATGAACTATGTTCAAATGCTATGTCTGGAAATGGTGTGTATTCAGTTATGTGCAGTTCCTTTAATTTGTGTTGCCAATACCTGCTAAAAAGGTCGGCGTTCATTCAACAAGCATCGAGATATGTAACCTTGGTGTCACACTGTTTCACGCCGAGGTGGCCTCCCGGAGCCAGTTCCTTACTGAGTTTGGGGTGCTCGCGGCGCCGACATGCCCTACCTCGGCGTGCGGTCAAAAAACACCAACCCACAGAGCTCGACGCTGCCCGACTCGACGCCAAGCTCTACCGACCCCTCCTACACGTTAATGGGCCGAGGCCCACATCTCGGTGTTGCGCTGCTGTGCCCAATGCTCGGCTCATGGTAAAAAGACGCCGACCCACAGACCTCGGCCCGAGGTCAAAAGACGCCGACATGCCCTACTCATCACCGAGCACTAAGACGTGTTGCGCTGGTGGGACCAACGGTCGATGCTCAACCACTGAACGCCGAGGCCCAGCTGCTGGCATGGCCTAACTCAGCACCGACCTCTACCGACCCCAAACCTCATGATAGTGGGCCCAATCCTCGGCGCGGTCTGACTCAACGCCGATGAGTCCTGTCCAAGGCCCAAATCTCGGCGTGGCATGACTCAGCGCCGAGGTCTTAGCGATATCGTAGGTCTTAGCCGCATCACGATGGTGGGCCCAATCCTCGGCGTGGCCCGACTCAACGCCTGGGCACTAAAAGCTTGCTGTCCTGGGCCCAAACCTTGGCGCGCATCGACTCAATGCCTAGGCCCAAATCTCAGTGTGGCCCGACTCAACGATGAGGTTTGGCAACTATTGCCACTCTATTGGACCAAAACCTCGGCGTGGCCCGACTCAACGTCGAGGCACAACCTAAAAGAGGCGTATGGTCGCTTCCGAGGCCCCCCTCCCTCATTCCTATCTCCATCATGCCGCGCCTAGGGTTTGAGGTCACCGCCAGCCGCCCCGTTGCGCCGACTTCTACACGCACCGTCGCCCCACACTGCTGCCATCACCAGCACGGCCAGCCGGCTCGCTCCGTTGTCAGCGGCGCACCCCCGACACACATCGCCGTCATCAGGCACGCCCGACCCCCTTCGCCACTGACAGCCCACAATCAGCCACGCCCGCCACCCTCTCCTACCGACACCCCCCCCCTCCACCATCACCACGCCCACCCCTTCCTCCCCAAACCCCCATCGTGAGCCAAGCTCGCCCCCTCCCTTCTCCACACCACCCGCCATGAGCCACTATCACCCCCCTCTCCACCAGTAGTTCATCATCATCACCTTTGGCCTCCACGGATCTGCCTCACCATTGTGCATCTTCGGCTGCATTCTCGCCCGATCTAGTATGGTCTTTTAGATCCAGAATGTTCTCAAAGATTGAACTCTGACATTTTCCCTTTTTTTGTTCTTCTTTCTAGACAACTCTAGGGACCGCCAGAAGCTGCTATACTAGCACCATCATCAACATCTTCTTGCTCAGCGTCGGAAGCTGCTAGGCACAAGTTGCGTGTCAAACGTGCGAAGCAAACAAGCAAGGCAAGTTTACTATGATGCATATTCCATCGTGTCATAGGTGTAGTCCTGGCCTTTGCTATGTGCGCTGTGATATGTTTTCAAACACACAACAAAATTAGCCATTGAACGTGCACACAGATGCCACACCAACGCGTAAGCCAATGCGCAAAGTGGATGGACGCTAAAACCAAGCGTTTGTTGGACATGTGCCTTCAAGAAAAGGCAAAGCTCAACTTCACCAGCAAGGATGGTGTAAGTAGGCACGACTGGAACAACATTTACACCCACTTCCCCCAATATGATCGGAGACAGGTCAACAACAAACTATGGATCCTCATATCCAAATACCTAAAGTGGAAGAAGGAGCTATCAGCCACTAGGCTCGGTCGTGACACACAAACGGGGGGCATTGCCGCTGAGCCTGGGTACTGGGAGACCCATTACGGTACCCAGCCCGATAGCGACGACACTACCGAGTGTATGGTAAGTTGACTATCTATTGCCTTATGTTGTCAACTATTTGCCCTAGTAGTGCCTACTGCCATCCTTCTAACAAAAAGTTTGCAATGTGTTCGTTGCAGGAAACAAGTGCTGCTGGTGGAAAACATGGCATACCACCCCCTTCCTGAATGAACTTGAAGAACTATATGGCGACCCAAACCAGAACACAGACTGTTTCATGTTCGCTGGTGGTATAGGTGCCACAACACCTCCTCACTTCGGATCCTCCAGTTACCACTCTGATTCCAAAAGGGACAACAGGGACAATGTTATTAACAGCCCAGAGAAGAAGTCTTGCAATGTGGGTGAGTACATGGCATGCTTATCGGAAAGCACTGCTACGAGGAGTACATCTCGTGATCGAGAACGTACCCATGAACATGCGGAGGTGGATGATGCAATGCAAATCCTATGAGAAGACGGTGTGCCCGGTACTTCAGACATGTTCTTAGAAGCATTGGAGTTGTTCAAGAACTCTGTGTCGCGTAGGGAGTTCAAGAATTTGTTAAACATAGAAGAGCGTCTTGCTTGGCTTATGTGGCACTTGAACAGGAACAACAAGTAGCCATTGTGGATGTCCTTAACAAGCTGTGCATGAGGCATTTAGATGTTGAGTTCGCTTGAGACCACCGATGACATTTGAGTGTTGTCTTGTATCGTTTCAGTTCATTTCTTGTCCGCTAGTTTTTTTAACTCATGTGTGTTTGTATAATTTGCATTGATGTAATGTGGCCCGTGGCTAGAACCATGTGTCGTGTTTATTTTCCTGAACTCCAAATAACCTGTGTGCTGGCATGTTTCTTAATTTGTCATATGTGTGTTTTTCGTAAAACAAGTTTCTTAATATTCATGTGCAAAGTTAAGTACCGTCTTTTGCTGCATAGGCTAACTACTCATTTTGCAGGTGTCCGTGAGGTGTGCACAACAAGAGCCCGCACACCAGCGTGCTACGGTACTCATCAAGTATGAAAGAGGTTAGTAAGTACGGAAAAGTGGGTACAAGTTTCTTAATTGGTGTCCTCGGTTGAGCTACATGCCTACATGATGTGTTAAAACATGTTTCTTCAAATTTCTGAAGTGTGTTTGTGCAAAAACATGTTTCTTATTTTGTGTATTACTTTTCTTAGTGTACAACTCACTACTGTGCATGATGTGTGTTATACAATGCAGGCTGTTTGGACCATAGCGACAAGTGATGAAGAAAGTGAAAATTCTAGTGAGAACAGCTTCAACGAAGTGGTTATTGCAGCTATGGCTAGAGGATATGCAATAATGTCCACTATGATGGTGCCGCCACAAGTGAACCCTGCCTACCGTCACCCCGAAGCCACCGGACGACAATGGGTAGATAACCTTTTGCATGATCGTAGTAGATGATTTGAGAACTTTCGTATGGAGCCTGAAAATTTTAGACGCTTGCATTACATATTATGTAACGGCTATGGTCTAGCATCCACTAGGGAACTTGATTCTTGGGAAGCTTTAGGCATGTTTCTTTGGGCATGTGGGATAGGGCAATCACAGCGGCAAATGAAAGAGAGATTCAGGAGGGGATTGGGCACCTATAGCAAGATGTTTGCCCTAGTGCTTAACGCCATGGTGCCCTTTGCAAATGCAGTGCTTAGGCCTAAGGACTACACTTATGCTATAGTGCCACATAAGTAGACAAAGCACACACCTTTTTTTGATCGCTGCATAGGAGCCCTCGATGGAACTCACATAGAAGTTATTGTTAAAGCAGCAGAACGTGATGCCTACACTAATAGGCATGGTTACACTAGCCAAAATGTGGTTGCTACTTGTGACTTCAACATGAAGTTCACGTATGTTGGCAGTGGGATAGAGGGTTCAGCGCATGACATGCGGGTGCTAAAGACGGCTTGGGAGGATCCCAATTTCCCGCACCCACCACCAGGTTTGTTTAACTAAATTGGTTGTTTGTGACAAGTGTTTGTTACCTTGTCTATTTGTGACCTTGTCTGTTTGTAAGTTTGTGTGTAGGAAGATGTTATTTGGTGAACTCCGGTTACGCACTAAGCCCAGGACATCTGCCGCCACATCCAAGAAACCAATGTGGTGACGCGGAGGAGGTGTTCAACCACCACCATTCCAAGCTGCGCACCGTTATAGAACAAACATTTGGGGCCACAAAAGCTAAGTGGCAAATGTTGAAATGCGTACCTCACTATAAGGGCACAAAGCAATCATAGATAATTCTTGCTTTGTGTGTGTTGAACAACTACGTGCATGAACTGGAGGGAAAGAAGAAAGCAGTAACGTACGAGGAACCACAAGGACTTGGCCCTTTGACTCAAGTGGCACTTATGGCATTATCTGACCCCAAGGATATGGACCAAGTCCGGGACTGGATTACTTTCGGACTGGGACTACTTGGGAAAACGACGTATGTGAATCCGTTAAAGTAGTGTTAGAAAAGTTATTCATTCATCAATGTTTTGTTGACTGCCTAGTTGGGACTGAACAGGTTGTTATAAACATGTAGGTGAATGTGTACTAAAGGATACATGGACAAGGGGAGCAGCCGATGGTAGGAAGAAGAGGGCACCGGTTGCTTTCTGGATTTTGAACAATTGGGCTTCTTCTTCTAGGATGTACCTATAAGTGGGTACAAGTTTTGTATTACTGTTCCACAGATGCACCCAATTAGACTTAGAGGACTGGTGTCATTTGCATAAATTTGGTAATGACCACTAATTAACTGCTGTAATGGGCAACTGTAAACAAGAAGAGTGCATATGTAACACTTCTTGTAGCAGCTGATCATGTGGCTCCTAGGGGGCTACAAGTTTTGTAGTTGTGCCCACTACTTCCATTGGTAAGTTGTAAGCCAAGTACTTTAGTAGTATGTTGGACGGCATGGAATGTTGTATGCAACTCTATGTGTCGTGTGTTGTAAAGGACCTGTAATGAAACATCTGTTATGTACTATGCTGTAAATTGTAGTAACTTTTGCATTCAAATGATGCTGATAGTGAGCAGGAACCTACCTAAACTTTTTATTTTGTTGACACTACCAGGCTCCACATGAGATACATCAATGCTTAGCCACAAACCTTGGCGTCAGGTATATTAACGCTGAGTTAAGAGCACATTGCTGGTCCTTACTGAGAAAATGGTGCCTGCAGCGCCACCATGCATGGCCTCATCGTCATATCACAACACGCCGAGCAGAAGAACTCGGCGTCAAACATAACCATGCCAAGGTGTACGCCTGGAGCCAGTTCCTTACTGAGTAAGGTGTGCTCGCGACGTCGACATAGCCGACCTCGGTGCTAAGTCAAACGACGTCAAGGCCCGTACCTAAACGCCACTCGACTCAACGCCGAGGCTAGGCCTGCAAACCTCGGTGGGGGCTGAAGTAGCCCAACGTCGAGACACACGGCCTCGGCGTGCAGTTATCCCATGCCGAACCCTAGAACCACAACAACTGGGCTTGGCGTGCAATGACAAAACGTGGACCCCCTACCGCTCGGCGTACGTCGACTCAACACCGAGCCCCGAACCAAACCCCTAGGCACGCGACGAGTCAGCGCTGCCCTTTTTGTGCTCGGCGTGCGTCGACTCGACGTCGAGGGCCGAACCCTAGGTGACTGAACCGACCAACAACTGGGCAACCTTCGGCGCACAATGACAAAGCGCGAATCCCTTGTACTCAGCATACGTCGACTCAACGCCGAGCCTGAACCGAACCCGCCCTACCCTCGGCACGCGAGTCAGCGCGGCCCTTCTTGTGCTCGACATGCGTCCACTCGATGCCGAGCCCCGAATTAGCCTCGTCGTCGAGCCCCCCACCCTTTATACTGCTCTTTGTCATCCAATTTTATAGTGCTATTCATAATGCTCGCTTTGCTACCTGGTCTTCCACTAGGACACGGTTTGATTGGGATTGTTTAATGTAACACCATAAAATTAGCTACTTTCTAAAAAGAGTAAAACGATTTCTGTTAATGGTTTTGTACTCATAAAAACATAGGTAAAAGAAAACTTTCTTTAAATTAAATCCAACATAAGGGTAGCAACATGTTTGCGCATACATGCAGTTGCATTGGTACTTTTGTGATGAGTGGTTTGGATGCCGTTACATTGGTACTTTTGTGATGAGTGGTTTGGAAAATAAATTCAAATCTCAATCTTCAAAATATTATTTTCAAGTAGTGGTTTAAAAAGAAATTGAAAATTTGCAAAAACAAAAGTTAGATAAGATGTTTTGTTTTCAAAATCCAAAGGCTTGGAAAGGGTTTTAAGACGCGTTAGAACGATGCCTCTCTTTCCGGAAAACTTTCTGACCTTTTTCGGGATTAAACTCCTATTTCTTGAAGCTTTGTCTTTTTCCTCGATCAATCCAAAAGTCTTTTCCGAGAGCTAAAACCACTTTGGTTGTGTTCCTTATCCTTCCATCTATCTTTAGAATTTTTTATGGAATTTTTCGGAGCTCAGAGATATTTTTTCGGAGCCTAAATAGTAATTCCCGATTTTCTGTAATTATTTTAATTCCGAAAATCAATAATTGCTAAAATATCTCGACTTTCCAAAATCGACAAACCCTTCGTATATATATATGCCGGCGTAGCCCTCGACGCGAGGATTCCAGAAGTACGATCGGTTTTTCGAGCCGCCACTCGTAGGCCCGCAGATCGGCCGCCGAAGTTCGGAAAAATTAGGTTTCCGGCGAACTTCCGGTGAGCTTTTGAGGCCAAACCGTCGCGTTTCGGCGTCGACCACCACCACCACGAGGTAGATCTCGTCATCCTCTACACCGTCTTGCCATCCTTTTCACGAATCCGTGTCCGTTCATCGTTTCCCTAACCTCTCTTTTTTTTCTCCGGCGAGGATCACCATGGCTGGCTGACGGAGCCTCTTCGTCCTGCGGCGCTGCAGCACCATCTCCGCCCCTTGACCGCACTCCTGCGCCTTCACCTTGCGGACCCCGCACCATGCCCCCGGCCCCGCGGCCTCCCGCGCCCTGCACAGCAGGCGCCGCTGCCGGCCTGTGCGGGCTCAGCCGTGCAGGCCCTGCGCTGGCCAGCCGCGCTGCTGCCCTGTTGCGTGCGTGGCGGGCTGCCATCCGCGCGGCCGTGTGCCTCCGCTGGCCTGCCAGGTCCATCTGTCCTCGGCCCACTCCGTGCGAGCGATGCAGCAGGAAATCCCACGGTGGACATGTTCTGTACGTGAACAACCACTTATTTACGATTTTGCCATCCTATTTGTTATTGCCCGCCGTTTAATCGTTTTAGCTCCGTTTTAGTTCGTTCCAGTTGCGTTAGTTTCGTGTCGTGGAGATCTACGTAGTAGAATTATTAGTGTTCATATCACATGTTTATGAATTTATTTTATTAAAATGTTAATTGTGTCTATAATTAATTAATCGCTGATTAATTAAAGTCGATTTAGATTTTTAATTTTGATTCGATTGCCCGAGTTTCATTGTAATGGGAGATACGTGTTCATGACGATGTGTTCCATGTTACCTTATTATGCTTTTATAATTAAATATTAAAATGATTAAGTACGCATGCAAATAGTTTTACAATTAAGTAATATATGTTTTATATCTCGGCAATTCATGTATAATATTAATATGATTAATTGTTGATATTAATATTCTTTTTAATTATAAGTTTGGTTAGTTTAAACCCGTTGTATATATGATAAACTTGTATAGATGCTCTCACATGCATTTTATTGTTGCAAAGTTTAAGTTTAACTTGCTTAATCTACCTGGCAACATTTATAAATAAAACATGATTACTCTAACTCAGTTTCTAAATTAAAATATAATTTGACTAAGGCTACGTGTTAGCAGTGACGTTTAACATGTCTCATATCTCAAAAATTTATATGTTAAATGTTAATTTGTTTAATGGTTATGTAACTGGGTTTATAATTAAAAGCAACTTAGGTGAATACACCAGTCTTTCATAAATCACTATCATTATGATTAATATCGACATTAATACATTTTTAATTTATAGCATGCTTAGTTCAACTTCAACACATGATGCTTTCGTATGGCTTTTGTCACATGTCCTTTAATCTTTCCAGTTAAATGTTTAAATGACTTAAATGATATGAGATATTTTTATAAATAAAATATAATTAGCTTTAACTCAACTTTTCAAATTGAATACGTTCTGAGTAACCTGAGTGGGTACTACTCACATAGTTTTTCTTAATTAACATGAATCAAGCTCGTAAATGTTTCTTTTGTAATATATATATAAAACTGTTCGGTAGTTGTTTCTTCTTAACGATAGTTTTGTTATCGGCGTGTTCTACGCAGTGGCGTTAGTGGTTTTATACTACGCTCTTTCTTAAGCAATGAATCAAGTTGATTAATGAAAATATTTACATGTGTTTCTACAGTTAAAATAAGTTAAATGGATAGGTTTTATTTTCTGTTGTACTAAAAATCCTTCGATAGTCGTTTTTTCGTTGAATCGCATATCGCGTGTCTTTTACGTTTGTGTGTTCGTAGCGATACGCCGTTTTTGCTCATTTTATTGGTTGACGTACTGTTCTCATATATTCTTATTTGTATGCCATGTATGGATGTTTATGTGGTGATATATGGTTTAGTCAATCGGTGAGGTTTACGTGGTGATTAAGAAGCAGTTCTCTGAAGACTAGAAGCTGAGAATTGGAAGCAGAAGATTGAAAGTGGAATACTAAAGGCTTTTGAGCAATATTGCTTTGGGGGGAAAGCAAGTTAAGGCAAGTATAGCATGGGACCATCCTTGTTACCTATTCACATTTAATCACTAAATTCATATTGCATGTGTCTCCCTTGTTACCATTAAGGATATCCTAGATATTTGATATCTTGCACCTTGAAACCTTTGGGATATTGCATTGGGTAGTTTTTGATAGTGCTTAATCAAAACCATGATCTTGTAACTTGACTAATGGTATATGTAATAAACATTAAAATATGATTTTTTAGTAACATGGAAACATGGGGCTGGAGTATTTATATGCTTCAGATTCCTCTCCCTAAGGACTTATCTATAAACGATCATCCGGGACTTACAGTACAACTGTGAGGGCTATATGGCTCTGGCTTTAGCTCAGTATGAGGATCTTTTCTAACTTGTTAGTGGTTACCTTTAAGGCGTAGGGTATGTTTCCTTTGCTGCTAGGAAGTGTGTACCGTGCTGCGATGCCCACGCGTGCCACTCCTAGAGAGGGGCCACATACGTCTAGCGGCCCTAACTTGTTAGACGAAATCTTTTGAAAGGCTTCATAGTGAACCCTGTCGACCTTCCTTGGTAGTGGGTCAAGGGGCTGATCACCCTGGGTGAAAGGGTAAATCACGACTCACAGTGAACGTGTACAACCTCTGCAGAGTGTAAAACTGTTATAACAGCCGTGCTCACAGACAAGAGCGGCCTTGGACCCTTATGGAATAGAGATGATCACTAATGGATAATTATACTAATGATCAATTGTTTATGCTATACATTATTCATGATTACCTGATCATGTGTTTATGGGAATGACAAATTCTTTGCCACTCAATTGCTTAAAAAGATGACCTATTAAAGCTAATCGCAGTAAACCAGCGTCAGCTTTTTGAGCCTCATGAACTCCATGATATAATTGTCAAGTACGACATGTACTTACGCTTGCTTTTTTTATACTTTGGATAAAAATCTCGGATGGGTACCAGATTGCTGGTTTGGAGGAGTTAGGCTTGTGGTCAACCAGTCAGTCGTCCCTGTGGATTCAGAGTCTTCGCCAAAAGATCGGAGTCAACTTTCCGCTGTCTTTACTCTGAGGTTATTTTCTTTTTACTAATACATTATGTAATAAGTATTGTCTCTTGATATTACCCTGATTTGTGGCTATATGTGAGATTTGACTTCCTAGGCTCACATATAGTGTGTATCTGGTTTTGTCTTTAAAACCAGGTGCTACATTTAAGCAATTCTTGTAAGCGTAGACCCCTTGCCAATTTATTCTGATTTGTTTCATGCAGAGCAGACATGAATTGTTACTTCAAGCTCAACCAGCAATGTTGATGGGGAAAAGGCGCTCCAAGTTTGGTAAATGGATACAGTGTTCCTTACATGGGTTCAAATGAAACACAAGAAAACACAATGAAAGGTATAGTACATAACAACATTGTTCACTAATAAAGCATGGAACTACCACACGTCGCAATCATAAATCCTCAGTCAGAAACATACTGAGTAAGCAACTCGTCGTCCGAGTACCAATCCTCTACCACAACCTCGTTGTTGTGGCTAGGCTCACTAGTATTGCCTTGATCTACATGTTGACTATAGTAAGTGGCCTCTGTTGCATCTATGGCCTGAGACAAGAACACGTTCTCCTCCGCCTCGTTGATATGGGTATGCTCACCTGCATTGCCCTGATCTGCCTGACGCCTGTTGTAAGTGGCCTCCGCTTCATCTACAACCTCTATGGCCTGAGAGAAGAACGCGTCATCATCCTCCTCCACCTAGAAGCCCGCCTCTGCTAGAGCGATGAGCTCATCCAATTTGCTAGTGTCGTCCTCATCCTCCTTCGCCTGCAAGCCGGCCTCCGCTAGAGCGATGAGATCGCTCAATCTGGCAGTGTCGTCGTCATCCTCGCCCCCCTCATCGTCCAACACAATCGGAGATAGAACGGTGCGACCAGCTCGCGTTCTGTGCTCATCTAACTTTTTTCCTGAAACCTTGCATGGGCCACCTCTGCGGCATGGTCCTCGCTGCATCTAATCCCTTCATGTATAAAATGCAACTAGTTAGCAACGCGATTATATTACATTTCAAATCAGGCAACGAAAATAACAAGGCTTTCAATCACTCATTGGCACATAATGCAACAACATGGTCATTCAAGACCTGCATCTATACTCTTGTCTCCTCCCTTGCCTCCTTCCTTGCCCTCTCCTCCTCTAACGCCCTCCGTCACTCCAACCCTCATTTGTCAAGCCTAACACCGATCGGGTTACGAATACCCCGTTGTCTAGCAAACTCATGCATTTTCTTCTTCCGCTGTTTAACGAAGTCATCGACGTACGGAGGTCCATATCCCCTCTTCCATGCAAGTACTTGCCTCCCCTTCAAGTCATCTAAAAACTTAGCTTGACCATCATAAGATTCCCACTTGCATTTCCTAGTGCTCTATTCAAACAAAAAATTAGATCATAACTCTTTGCAAAAGAAAAAAATGATTTCATGTTTTCCACAACAATAACCAACCTCATCATAGTCAACCATATGGCCGCAATAATGGCCTACTCCGCAATAGTTGGCTTTAACACCACATTCGCACATGACAGGAGGTGCTTTATAAATTACCCTTTCTTTCTTCTTTTCCTTTGGCTTTGGCAGCTCCGACCATTGATTCTTAGGACCATAGAGCCACTCCTTGAAACAACACTTCTCCATTGCAACACCTAAAAAAGGTGACATTAGTACATGAACACATATAGCTCAACATTTTAACGGATACACTTTTCACTTACTTCATGCTTGTTTGGACACACAAACTCCAACGTATTCTTAGGGCTTATCATAGCTTGATCTCCGCAATAGCACAGAGGAGGTTTCTCAAGTCATCTAACTGCCGCTAAGTGCTTCTCCTTAGCCGTCATTGGTGGGGGGTTAGGGGGAGGTGGAACCCACCGCTCGAAGTGTTCACGTGGATGTCTCCCTCTCCACCAATCGTCAAAAAGGAGGTACCTTGGGTCAAACTTGTCTGGACCATTGATCCACTGAAAGAAAAAGCACCTCTCATGAGCCTACACAACAAGATTCCAACAAAATATTAGTAACCTACTAACACAAATGAAGAAAAAAAGATATAGAATTAATTACTTGCATTAAAACGATTGCATGTGTAGAAGTAACGCGCCGCTGTACCCGGATGTCTCGATTGAAACACGTTGGCCGGGAAACAACAATCATAGTGAGGGACAGGGAGGTTAGGAGGGACGGGGGCATCTTTGCTAGACACGTCGAGGTACAATTCTCTAGGACGACCCTATTTTCGCCATAATTGCTCCCGATACATGTCTTGCATCTAACAAAACGGTTGTAATTAAACACCAATCCAAGGATGCTAATTAAATTAAACAAAAAATAAATACTAAAGCAAACTAAAGGTGAACCATTTGCATTACAACTAACCCTTATGCATTCAATAAACAACTAACCCTAATCCACCATGAACAATTAACTCAGCAAAGGAAACAGAGTTAGTATAACACAATAAACATACATTTGAGCCCTAGAATTGATTAAGACATAGTTTTCTCAAATGACATCAACCAACCAATCAAATCCTACTAGCCAAAACAAAAACAACAAATGCAACCGAATCTAACCAGATAAAATGAAAGAGGTCAAGGAGGACCACCTTGAGGAAGCGTCCTAAACCTCGACCTGGCCTCCCTATACCTGCATTTAGGGTTTAGGGTTCGTGGGAAGAGGGGGGACACAAATGAATGCATCAAGAAAAGGAGAGAATGGAGGAGGGAGGAAGAAGGGGGCCGTGGTGCGGCCTTATGAGCCCAGACCTCGGAGTTGAATCGGGCCGCACCGAGGTATGGGGTTCGGCATTAACTAAGCCCACGTCGAGCTCTGTGGGCCCTAGTGCCACGGTAAATAATACAACCAGAGTCAGCGCTGACGTGGCGGTACCTCAGCGTCAACTGACACTGCGTCGAGGCATAGACCACGACGTTGTGTCCTAACACGCCAAGTATTTGGTCTATTCCCCGAAAATGTTTCGCCAGGGGTTATTTGTAAAAAATATTTTCAAAAAGGACCAAAATACAAAAATTTCACACAGAACCAGGGAAAACGTCACTAAGATTTGTCCACGGAACAGCCTCATTTCTTTTTTCTTTTTTCCTTTTTTGAGCAAAGACAACCCCATTTCTTCTGCTCTCTGTGCCGCGCCTACCCCACGAACGATGGATAGCCCAGCCCAGCCCCAGCCGTTCGAACGGCCCTGCACTTGCTACCTTTACCGTTCCCCCTCCCCCACTCGGCCCAAATGAGCCCACTCTTACGCACTAGGCCCAGAAGTTCTGCCCAATGAGGCCACGAGCTTGCCAGCTGCCGCCCCGTCCCAATGCTGGATTGGCTCACAAGCACACGCGCCAAACTGCCGGTATCGCAGTCGCGCATCACGCCGCCCCGACGCTTCTGAACCAAAATTCCACCGCGTCATACTCCATGATACACTACACTGCCTCTGAACCAAAATGAGTCTTGTTGTGGAATATGTACCGGAAAACTTTAAAATCACTTGTTTTGATTTCTATCAATAGGAGGCCTTTTAGATTCAGACATTCAGTATTAATAACAAGTTGATATTGTTATGATCATGAATAATATGGTAATGCTAATTACGGCATTTGTCCAGGCGTGTGTGTCCCCCGTTCCCGGGCCTGCGCAGCAATCGGGCCCAACAGGCAATCGCCTTGCTTCCCTCTACGCTCTCTCCTCCATCTCTATCCCGCGACATAACCCCCATGGATAGAAATTCGAGGCTTCACCGCATCGAGCGCCCGCCCCACTCTGCCTCACCGCTAGGCACCGCGCGGTGCCCCCATCCCGCTCCACACTGCATCTGATGTCGCACCGCGTCTGATGCCACGCCGCGCCCACTCCTCTAGAACCTTGTCCACGCTAGCGTGGTCGACGAGTCGGACATCTTTGGCGGTGCGGGGGATGACAACGACGGCCTCCTTAGGGCGCTCATCAACGCGGACCTCCCTAGCAGGGACCTCGACCTCGGCGTGTGGAAGCTCCTAGCCATCGTGGCACTCTCCTTTGCCGGCATGCCTGGCTTCTCGGGTACCCCATCCAAGCAGTAAGGTGACATTTACGCAGTGCATGTTGCAAGCTTATGTTTTAAGTGTTTCATATGTTTCATCTGGATGTTAAAAGTGTTTCATCTTGATGTTGCAAAAGTACATCGTGATGTTGCACATGTTGCAACGGCTATACACGTATGTTTCAAGTGTTTGTTCCAAATATTTCATCTGTTTTTTTGACATTCGTTGCAAGTGTTTTATCTGGATGCTGCATATGTTTGTAATGGTTTTCAAGAGTTTTCAACTGTTTTGCAAGTATTTCAGACGTATGTTACAAGTGTTTCAGCTGTTTAGTACGTATGTTGCAAGTGTGTTTTATCTGGATGTTTCAAAAGTAGATCAGGATGTTGCACATATTGCAATATGACCCACCCTACCACAACCGCCTGCTGTAGTTGCATGGGCGGCGAGCATGTGCGTGGGGGAGCGAAGGGATGGACACTGCTCGACAGTGGCACGGGAAGCGGAGGGCGATGGCTGCAAGAGCGCAGGTACGTGGTCCTCGCGGGGCATGCGGGTGTGGCAAGCGGAGGGGACGCGGATAGAAAGCGGAGGGGACGCGGGTGTCCGAACATAGGCGCGAAGTGGGGCGTAGTTTTTTTGGGGCAGCAGACATCGGCGTCAGGCGCATAAACGGACTGTAGCCACGGGCGTTCGTCCGGAGATCCAGGTGCTAGCTGTGATGTGAATAATATAGTTTTAGTCATATATATAAATTGAGTGCTTTTTAGTTTGGGTTGACCATTTTTTTGTCAACTTAGCAATCTGTTTTCTCCGTTTCAATGGAGTTATTATCGATCCCAGCCCAGGCATCCACAGACGTGCATGATAGGTGCCTAGGCCAAGCACGCTTGCCTAGCTAGAAACTAAAGAGGCTCTAAAGGCCTGTTTGGTTAGAGGCCTGGCAAGGCAACATATCCTAGTCTCAGGCTTCCAAAATCAGACACTTGGGATGTATGTATGTTTCAGACAGCTTTTTGCATGCTCCAACCAAACATGCCTTAAAATTCTCTCCCACTAGCTCGTGGGGTGAGAGATTGGTGATCGACTTTTTCCAATAATTCAAACCAAAATTCCCAAATGAAGTTCTCAAAAAAAAAATACCCAAATGAATACACATGACAGGAGCCAATGATTCGTTGTCTCTCCGAATTTTTTTACGAGCACAGACTCATATAATGTGTATTTTCCGGTGCTCAACTATTGCTTTGGGCAATCTGGATTGCATATTTAGTTTTTCTTATTAGAAACAAAGCTTGACGATATCTAGCAACATATATATGGATATGAACCCTTCATATCTTACTTTAGCTTGATGAGGGTTTCCGGACAATACCAAACATCTCGTGAAATTTTGTGTTGCTCCTGTTATAACGGCAAAACAAAAACAAACAAAAAAAATACGGGTTTAGAATCCTGGTGGTAGGAGCTCGCAATCGCAAGGGTCAAGCATGTTTGGGTAGGAGCATATCAAGAGTATCATATTTCCCTTTCTAATTCTTAATTTTTAGTAAGATGAGAAAAATCTATATCCTACAACTCCTAATCATTTCTCCTAAAATTTATGCACTTGTGATATCCTCCCCCGTCGCGCACAACTTTACGCGGAGTCATGGTCGTGCGGATACCGTGTATTCATCGGCCAATTAAAGGCGGAAGGGCGGAAAAAGAATAAATAGTGCGAAATGGTTCCAGATGCAAATATACAAGAGAGAAAAAATATATAAAATTGGCTAAAATAATTTAGAAATAGTATCGGATTCCTGATATAAAATTGTCTTCTATATTTTAGGAGTGAATTATTGGAAACTATTGGAGATGGCCTTCTTTTTTTCTCCCAATACATTTTTAGGAGTTGGAAAATATGGGCTCTTTGATAAAAAAAAATTAGGATACTCTTACTGGTTGTCTATGCGGCCTCACTCGTCACCGCCAATAGGAGGAACCCCTAATTTCTTTATTTGTCTATTCTTATTCCTTGCTCATGCTAGTAGTCAACTGTGATGGAAGTGCTCTTAGAGCTAGGTCAATAATAGAGCTAAGTGCTTGACTATAAGTCAAGTTATAAGAACAAGTCATACAATAGTTGTCTCCTATTTATCTATAAAAAGATTGTCTATTATTATCTGGTACCATGTCTTATTTTCTCTTCCATACTCCTCCCCATATACACTATTGTTTGGGCCTATAGATGCCTATGCTTCCGTTCTTAGCTTGATGCTAAAATAAGAGCCAAGCTCTCTTCTATCTCCTCTCTTCTCTTCTCTACGTCAGTAAAAATGCTAACTAGCTTGACTATAAGTCTATTGCTGTACTTTCTTAGTTGGCCCTTGATTTTCCTTCGTCCATCTTCCACTGACTATTTATAAATCTTATATTCATAAGCTCAGTCCATAACGATAGGAGTATATGTGCACGTATGCGAGAGTCTATGCTCTCTCTCTCTCTGCCAACTTGAGGAGATAAAAACATTGCGGGGAAGCGAGCGACGAACAAGCTAAGCAGTCGCCAGGTCTTTGCTATCCAGATAAGCCATGTTCGTTTCGCTGAAAGTTTAGCTGAAAAATATTATTCACTAATTTATTGTGAGAGAAAAATACTGTACAATGACTGATACATCAGGCTGATAAGTTCTGGTCGAACGATATATATACTGTGAAATGTGAAGCAAAACCAGGCCTGAAGCCTCTGTTGGACACTGAAAGGCCATTCCAACATAGAAAGCCTCACTCGTCTTGTTTATCCTTGTGTCTGCCTTGGGGGCACCACGGTCCACGGCGCGCCTTGCCCCTGCCCCGCAAAACATTATATATTATATACAGAACCATAGGCATATCTGCTTCGTATAAGATTCTCCAAGCAATCCACCAATAATGAAGCGAACTGGACCTACCGTACCATTTCCAAACTTCAATTCTTAGTGCATCACTGTCAGTTTGTTGATACTGATCCAGATCCCCTGGACACCGCAGCACCGGGCGAGCCGGCGCCCTTCCGCTGAAAGATTATCCCGGGGGCCGGGACAGCTCATGCGCGTCGAAATCCAAGGGTGATCGGAGTAGGCGAGCGGCTCATCCTCGCTGTTAACGATGACAACTTGTCCTCGGCTCCTCACCCAAAAACTGGACGGTACACAGCATGCATGTGTTAGTTGCCAATACAGAACTAGCTAGCTAGCTGGTGTTGCTGCTGAATGTTTCAATGGTGCAGTCACAAGCCAAGAAAGTGCCCTGCGCAGCGCACTTCGGCGACCGAGCCTTTCTTTTCCCTCATGCAATGGCAGCAAATGATACTTGATTTTTTTTTGTTTCAGCGATGCTACGAGTTTATGTAAGGGTCAGTTTGACTGCACTTTAATCCACTCTAAATCACATGTGTTGAGTGCAGTGTTTTCCTAAACGTTAAGCGGTAAACAGTCGGTCACCTACCGTTTAACTATTATTCGAGCTAAACAGTCCACTAAACGGTCAATTAAACGGGGTAAACGGAAGATTAAACGGTAGTGCTAACGCCCGGACGCTACACTTCGTTTCGAGCTCCATGCGGGGCCCGCGCCTCCCGAGCGATAAGAGGGGAAGGGTGTGCGGCGCCTCTGATTCAGAAGGACCTAGCCGCAGTGTCGTATGGATACCCTACCGGCGCCGGGAGAGACGATGCAGTAGAAGATGGGGAGGAGAGATGCAATACCCGATCTACTTTTGAAATATCCAAATACAACAGTTGTAACATAGGTCTGAAGACAGTTGAAACACTTCAAACATGCTTCTAGAACACTTGAAAAGAACACCTAAAAACACTTTTTGAGAACCAGTGCACCATACGCAACATCTAAATAAAATACATGCAACGTATATGTGAAACAGATGCAACATCCAGATAAACATACTTGCAACATGCGTCCGGAAAACACATCTGAAACACTCGAAACATACACTTACAACATGTCTCTGAAACCATTGCAACATATGCAACATGTGCAACACAGGGGTGAGAGAGGGCGCAGGGGTGAGAGAGGGCGCCGCGCCGGGGTGGGGCAAAGCCGCCCACTCCCCTACAATACCGCGGCACCACCTCCATGGATCTCGCTCGTACTCCATGGATCTCACTGGGGTGGAGGAGAGGCCCCCGGATCCGCGGGCGTTGGGCGCTCCCGGTGTGGGTGAGGACGCCAGGGTGGGGGGAGGGGCGCCGTCGGGGTGGGGGAAGGAACAGCCGGGGTGGGGGAGAAGGACGTCGGGGTGGAGGAAGGAGCCACCGGGGTGGAAGAGGAGGACACTGGGGTGAGGGAGCACGCACACCGGGTGGGTGAGGGTGCCGCCACCGGCCAGGGAAGCAGCCATGGCCGTGTCGTCGGCGTGTGGCAGGGCACGAGCGTGGAAGGGATAAGAATGGGGAGGGGTGCAAGCACGTGCGGGAGTGAGCGGTGGGAGGCGTCCGTCCGTCCGGGCGTCTTAATCATATCATTATCGATGATTAAACGAAAACATCACACCACCGTGTAGTGTTTATACGGTGTTTAAATGGGCTAAACGACGGTTCAGGTGAACAGTGTCGGGGTGAATTCAAGTGGAAAATTAACTTTCGATGCATATAGAATAGGGTGAATTAAGGTATAGCCAAATAAGACCTATAGTAAGTGATTTTGCATGGTTTCGTGGCAGAAACGTTGTGGATCCTAGTTAAGCGCAATGTTCCACCAACTCTAGGAACAGTGAATGAGACCGAGAATAGCAGTTTTCAGAACAATGCGGCAGCGTGGATTGCCAATTTGCCAGAAGGGCATGTCTCATCTTCGTTCATGAAAGGAGAAAGTCTACTGCTCAAACAGAGGGTAAGGGTGATAAGGTCAAGAGAAAAAGCCAAAGAGACACATGCACAATTAGACTAGCCACAACGATGCTTTTTACCGGTGCCCAAACACTCTCTCTCCTATTTGGAGCACCGATGCCCACGTTGTAGCCGGTGCTGAGATGAAAAAAAAAAGTGAGCACCGATGCATGTTCGTTCACCGGTGCTTCAAACGTTAAAAAATATTATTCCTCGTTCGCCTCTGCCTCCGCGGCCGCTACGACGGGGTCCACAAGCACAGTAAAGCACCGGTGCCCACGCTGTGAGAATTGGAGAGCTAAAGCATCGGTGCTCTGTGTCAGACTGAAATTGTTTTCGGCACCGCTCACACTGTGGACAGTCTTAGAGCCCTCGTGACCTTTGTATAGAGGTTTTCTCATGCTTGTTGGTAAAAAGAAAAAAAAAAACTGGAGGCACAGGTTCTCTAAAGAAACTGATGGGTTTTTTTTTCTAAATACTCCCTCCAACACTTATGAAACAAAATAAACACAGATATATTTGATATATAGAATATATATTTTTATAATAAATTTATTTAGATACATAAATATTAACAATATTTACTATAAATTTAATCAAATTTGAGCTAATTTGATCAACATATTTCTTATAGCTGTACTCCCGGTACCAGAAAGAGAGTCGTTCTACGACTCAACGTTTGTCCCAGAAAAAGGGTCGTTTTAGGCGAGTATAGGTCCTGCAGGCTATTCCACTGGCCACTGCCACTCCCATGTGCCTTGCTCCCTTCGCTGGCTCGCTCTCATCCCCTTCCTCCCACTTCTCAGCGCCTGTCTCCACTCTCCAGTCTCCACCGGTCCACCCCCACCACCGCGCTCGTCCCCACCCCCACGGCCAGCACCCAGCTGCCCATCTCCATCGCCGCCGGCAGCCCTCTCATCTTCTCCTCTGCCGGCGGGAGTCCGGCAGCCTCCATCGTCGCTTCCTTTGCCGAGATCCAGCGCTCTCCCTGACCCTCTCCTCCACCCGCGGCCCCCTTCCCTTCTCCTCCACTGACGCCCCTCCTCTTCATCACTGGAGAGGACAGGCCCGGCCCCATCCAGAGATGCCGAGCGCGGGAGTTGGCGGAGCGGATGCGGCCCGCGCATCGACAAGGAGGCCGGCACCCTCCCTCCTCTTCTCTTCATCCGAGATCCAGCGCACTCCCTCCTCTTCTCATCCACCAGTGGCCCCCTCTCGCTCCTTCTCCACCGGGCTCCTCTTCTCCACTGGTGAGGCTGCCGACGAAGGCGGGTGAGGCTGTCGGTGCTTGGAGAGGCTTCCGCGCCAAGCACTAAGCGAGGCTCCTGCGCGAAGCGAGGCCACCTGCGAGAGCGGACGTGACTCCCATGTCGTCGAGTGATGCCCCGCGCTGGATCTAGATCTGGATGGATTGGGATCGATAGAAGAGAGGAGAGAGAACATATAGGGGTATAAAGGTCTTTTTCCTTACTCCTTGGTTAACGTGTTGAGTGCTAAAACGTTATGCAGCCGGAAGACCGTATCGTATCGTGAATTATTTACTGTTGGCTGATTTGGTCTGAGAGAAAAATACTATTTCCGACTGAAAATTTATTATCATTTACGAGCAAGCGAACAGGCCGACTATTATTTGCAGGCTGATTATTATTGGGATGGAGGGAGGATTCTTTTGTGGACGAGTACATCACACAATCTAATGAAATGACCTTGTATCAGTGCTGAGTGTTGACTTTGCTGATAGCTGACTACTACTGCCTGTTGTAATCTGGAACAAGATATGGTCAGAGCACACAACAACAGTGGCCTTGTATTTACGTCATGTTTCATTGAATGTTTAGACATATATATAGAGTATTAAATATAGATTAAAAAAATAACTAATTAAACAGAGGGTGACTACTTTATGAGACGATTCTTTTAAGTCTAATTAATCCATGATCTGATAATAAAAGTGCTACAGTACACACATGCGCTAAAGATGAATTAATTAGGCTTAATAAATTCGTATCACGGTTTATTGATGGATTCTGTAATTTATTTTTTATTAGTATCCGAACACCTCATATGACACCCCTATATAACATCCGATGTGACACTCCAAAACTTTACACCGATATAACACTCTAAAATTTTACACTAATGTAACACTCAAAAACTTTACAACTGGAACTAAACAAGGCTTTGTTTAGTTGGCGAATTTTTTTGGGAAATGGTACTATAGCACTTTCGTTGGTATTTGGCAATTAGTGTTCAATCATAGTCTAATTAGGCTTAAAAGATTCGTCTCGTGAATTTCATCTAAACTATGTAATTAGTTTTATTTTTTATTTATATTTAACGTTTCATACATGCGTTCAAAGATTCGATGTGATGAAAAATCTTAAAAAATTTTGTAAAATTTTAAGAACTAAACAGTCACCAAGTCCAGAATCATTTTGTCAGCTCGGCTGGGCCTCCATTCATACGTGCATAGTATCTGCAGGCTGCAACCTACGTGCATGCATCAAGGAGACAGGCTACCAGAAACACGTAGTGCTAGAACAGGTAGACTGGCAGAAAATTAAGAATATGGCTGGAAAGGAAAAAGAAGAGAAAAGTCCGTAACTATGGCAGCAATGGGGCGGTTTCGGGTCGGATATTCACGGTTTTCGGGTCTTGCGGGTTCGGGTTTGGAGATGATTTCTTACCCACGGTTTTCGGATTCGGGGCCTCGAAACCAATCGGGTTCGGTTTCGGGCTTGGTTTTTCACCCATGGATATCTGAAATAAATCATTTGAAATTAAAACTCATGTTTTATAATATGTTAATAATAACTTGTTTACTTATATTATTAAATTTATTCTAAGTTGACTCATGAAAATATTTATTATTTATTGCCTCTTGTTTATACATGTGAATATGTGTATATATATCATGCATATGTTTATAGAAAGTCCTTATTTCTCTTAGTATGTTGTCATACAAAGCGGGTTTTGGGTATCCATTCTGGTTTCGGGTATCCGTGGGTTCGGTTTTGGGGACGGATTATCATCCGAATCGGTGTTCGGTGCGGTTTTGGGTTTTGATTTCAGGTTTCGGGTTCGAATGCATAGAGACTCTACCCGATTCGAATCCGCCTCGTTGCCATCCTAACCAATAATACTACAAGCTAGCATCCAATATTCCAATGTCATGCTTGCTTTTGCAATCCTTTATTTCTTAACGATGATTATTATATTACTATTCTACTCACGTCTCGTTTAGTTTTTTCCCCTAAAGTTTAGTCCCTATCACATCGGATGATGTTTGGACACATGCATGGAGTATTAAATATAGATTAAAAAATTGCACAACTTGCGACCAATTTACAAGACGAATTTTTTAAATCTAATTAGCCCATGATTTGACAACGTAATGCTACAGTAACATGTGCTAATGATAAATTAATTAGGCTTAATAAATTCGTCTCGCGGATTACCGAGGACTTCTGTAATTTTCTTTATTATTACTCTCGGAACACCCGATGTGACGTCCATATATAGCATCTGATGTGACGTCTCGAAACTTTACCTCTGATTTAAACACCCCTTCAGTTTCGTACCGAGTAACTATCTCTACGCAGTGCAGCTGCCTTCCTAATAAGTGTATATATATATATATATATTATCCCAGGTACGTGTGTCACTGTCTCAAGGGAAGGAACATTATTTCTCCACAGCGACTATTCATCGAACCACAGGTGACAACAAGTCGATGCCTGCTCTGCAAGTCTCCTCGAAAGCACGCTGTGGGTGTTTGGCATAACCCGACAAACCTTACCCACCAGTAGACTGTAGATGCCTATATGGCCGTCGAGTGGCGGCGATCTTCTTGAGTATCCTAACCAGAATTTTAAACCCTCACATGTCAGCGTCCTAAGTTTATGAGAAAAATCAAAGAATTTTTAAAGCACGCTGTGGATGTTGCCATAACCCGACAAGCCTTACCCAGCAGTAGATGACCGTCGAATGGCATTTAAAAATTGTTCTTGAGTATCCTGCCACAGAATTTTAAACTGAAATACTGCATCTCCACAAAACGTTCTTATACCTTGACTCTTCACATGTTAATATGCACTAATCTGCCACATCACTCGCTGACGGAGCTCTTGGTAGGGCTACATATGACAGACGCCCTACTTCAAATTTGCTGTGCTATATTTTACTCTGGCTGCGTTATATGTTTTTTTTTCTCAATGTCTATGCCATTGAGAAAGGCCATTAGGAGGAAGAACATAAGGCGGGGACATGTCGTTTAGCGCCTACATGGTCTGATCATTAGGAGGAAGAACATAAGCGCCTTATGCTTCATCGCAACCAGTGTGGTTTATATTAGGCCCGTTTGGATGACAGAAACGTTTCGGATTCTCAGGTGAATCACCAAAATCCCTGCCAAACACCTTTTTCAGTGAAATGATTCTCCGTGAAACACCTAGAAACGTTTCTCTGTTTTGAACTAGGAATGAGAATCAACCAAATAGGTGTTTCGCAGTGATTCTAGTTCATTTAAAGGAGAATTTGGATCAATAGCCAAACGATTCACTGATTTTTACCAAGTGATTCCTATTTCAATAGAGAACGTTTTCAGAGAGAATCTTGATCAAAAGCGTTTCTAGGAGAATCCGGATCCCTACCAACCAAGGTTATTATAAGGTTGTGGCGGAGGTAGATGGATCCAATGGTTGACACTTCATGCATGTACTCTAGGTAGGTGCGTCCAAAAATGGTTTGAACCGATGCAAATACTCAAATATCCTGTAATTCATGTTAGACCACTGTCGGGTCATAGGCAAACTGGCAGTGTGTTCACACAAATCTGCACCCACACCCAAAGGTCTAGCATTCCCAGATCACATAAGGCTTGCTTGGACCACTCAAGGAACAAATTGTAGCAAAGCAGGGAAAACCGGCTTCAGCAGACTCGCTGCGATAAAAAAACTAGGAACGACTCCCAGGAAGGATCCCATCATGGAGACACTCCTGGGGTTGTTCTATGTCAGCAAGGCATGAGCGCCCACAAACGTCGTCGAGAAGCGGTGGAACAACATATATGGAGGCTAGACGAGTTAAGGTTTTTGCAAAAGACAAAATAGAAGATTGGTTGTGCTTCTGATGGATTGTGTAAGAAACATAGACCCTAGCAAGGTTTTAGTGATTTGGTGGTCGATTGGTAACATAACTATTTTGACTAACAATGTTTGCTAGTATACAAGGTACATTAGTCTTTAGGATACAAATATAGACATGATCTAGTCTATGGTGAAGATCGAGGAATCAACACCACAAATGAAGATTAAAGAGGAGCATTGAAGACCCTAGAAAGACAAGCAATAAGCTCAATACATCATACAAGTGAAGCTCAAACAAATGGATGTGAAGAAACAACTCATAAAGGCACCGAACAAGTCACCGAAGCTTTCAGGTAGGGCTAGTCCGAGCACGATTGGAAGCGGTGCACTACATACTTCTAGTGTGTGCACCAGAGAGTAGCGCCAGAGTTATGGTACTGAGGCGATTCACAAGGGTGGTCGAGGAGAAGAGAGCACCAGAGCTCTTCAGTGATGCACCAGAGATTGCACCGGAGTTATGTGGTGTAGTAGTGAGGCCCTAATCAACTATACACAATGCACTGGAGAAACCACTAGAGATTAAGGCTTCAAGCGGTTAGCCAACGGCTAGCTGACGTGGTAAGGCACCAGATTTCTCCAACGTGGTCACCGGAGAGTTCTGGTGCTCACTGTAAGTGCAACCTTGTTTGCAACGTCTAGTAGAGTGTGTTGGAGCTATATATACCCCATACACGCCCATTTGGAATGTGTCAGAGCTTGGGGAATCTATAATTGAGTTGAGGCTCAAAAATTTTTGCTCTAGCCACAATATGCGCTAAAGAGAAGATTAGGCTATTACCAAAAAATGCTAGGTTTAGTGCTTATGCTAGTTAGAGTCCGCTTTAGAATTTGCTCTAGGTTTAGGTCTAGTGTTTAGTAAGGTTTGCATACCTCCTTGCGTGAGTGCTTGCACGCACCAAAAGTTGAACACACAGGACTTGGAATGTTACCAGATCACACTAACCGAGCTTGTGGTGTGGCCGCTGGCTGTGCATGGGGACGAGAGGCCCTTAGTGCTTTGGCCAAAAGCTCTCCATAGTGAAGACTGTGGGGGATCATGCGGAGACCCATTTACGCATGGGGAAGGCCCGTGGACTATCCGTAGAGTTACTCAACCGCGGAGTTTGGCCTTTGCGAGGGGCTTCAATGAGGATTAGTGGAAATACCTCGGGAAAAATCATCATGTGGAAGTTTGCATTCTCTAACTCAATTATGTTTTCGCAATTACTTTGCTTCTTTAGTATGTGCTTTGCCTTTCTAGTCTAGCTTGCAACATTAGTTGATAGGACTGAAACCTAGGATATAAAACTTCTTTTGTGTTAGATATGACAACATTGAAAAAATATAGTGCACATCTAAATAGAAATTGTGTAGGCGTTATAAGTGTTTTTTAGGCAATGGTGAAGTCTAATTTTTATTTTAAGAAACTTCTAAAACTAGCTTAGGCAAACGAAACTGATTTTTCCATAATCAACCCAGGTTTGCCTGTTTTGATCAGTTTTGAGCGTCAACGTTTACTATGGCAGCGGCTCGGTCCTCTCTAGCGAAGAGGTTGGCGATGGTCACTCATAGCTATTTATGCGCGTGGATAGTTGTTTTGGCGTGTTGTCTCTTGTAGTAAAGGGTGTGTTTGGTTGTGTTGTCTAGCCAGCTCACCTTGCCTCGCTTGGCAAGGCCATGCTTGCCAGCTGTGGTGAGTGGTTTCAACTCATTTGGCGACCAAAATTATGAAAAGCGCAATAAACAATACTGCAAGCAAGCCATCTAAACGGTGTGTCTCGATGCCCACCAAAGAAAAGCAAGGTACAACAAGACATCCAAATGTGTGTCTCGATGCCCACCAAAGAATGGTACAACAAAACATCCAAATATGCCTTATATATCAAGGAACTTCATCTTTTGCAGTGAACTTCCTTGCTATCCCCTTCATTCCAAATTATAAGCAGTTGTAATCTTTTCTAGATACATTGTTTTTATTTTATATCTAAACATATAATATATTTAAATGCATAGCAAAAACTATATATCTAGAAAAAACAACACGTCTTATAATTTGAAACGGAGGGAGTATGTTTTTTAACGTGGAGGGAGTATTTTCTTTTTCTACGGGGATCCTCTAATAAAATGAGGGATGTAATGTAAATATTCTTTTTTGTTAACATAATCGTTCAACACACAAAGGATTTGCAATCTTACCTAGCTATCGACTTTTGAACGGAATTCGAATCGCGATTACTCATGTGATCATGTCCGTTTATAACTTTTGTTTGCTATTGAGTTTCCAGCTTGTGTACCCGGCCATCGTACCCGCACCTTCTCCGCGCTTCACTGTCGAAAGCATTTAAACGTCTCGCTGTCCAACGCTCACATTTCTCTCGCCCCCGCTCACACCCCAAAAAAGCAAGGAACCAACCAAACAGATACAGACAGCGGAGGAGGAAGACGAAGACGAAGACGAAGGCCGCCGCCGCGCGTAGCGCACACGAGCAGACACCCTCACCCTCCCCGCCCCCTCCATTGACCCGTTAATTAACTCTTCTTCACCCCTACCCAATCAACTCCCACCGGCCACCGCCCTTGTCAATATTTTCTCTTTCTCGGGGCGGATTCCGACGAGCTAGCGATCGCGCGCATATTCTTCCCCCGTCCCATGTGCAGGTGACCAGGTGAGCGATTGAACCAAGATTGTGTTTGTTTGTTTTTTGCTCTTGGGAGGGAACTGGGAACGGGATTCGTTCGTTGGGGGTGGGTGCGGAGGAGCAAGGGATCGCGGCGGGGTAGGGTAACGCCATTAACAGCGATTGCGTGGACGGTGAAGGTTGGTTGGGTGGTTGGAGGGGGAAGGGAGGGGAGGACCGGCTTGAAAAAATGTTTGATGCCATGTGGCTGCCTAATCGACTCCGTCCCTGGCGTGACGACGTCGTTCCTCTCGTGTGTGTTGTTGGGCCTGCAAGCTCGCCGCCTACGAGATTTGGTGGGTGGTTTGGTCTCCACTGATTGGTGATCGATCTCGTTTTGAGCTGTTTGATCTTTGTTTTGGTTCGAAAACTTGGCTTTCTTGATCTTCTTATGATCCGCCTTTTGGCCTTCCTTTTCAAATTTCGTTCCCATTTTGGGTTCATCTTTTGCTTTTTCAACTTGACATATAGTATTAGTAAGGAGTAGAAAAGAGTTTAGCGCTTTTGCGATTCATCGAATATTTATCAATGTTCTTGCCTGTCGCCATTGGTGCCGTTGGAGCAGAGTGAAAAAAGAAAGAAAAGCCCTCCCACTTACTTTGTGTGTGTCCACGCCCACGATGGATGCTTTTTGTAGAGCAGGCGCGGCGTCTCCGAGCATCAGAAGCGCCATGCACTGCTTCCGGTTGGCGAGCTGGGAGCGGGAGGCCGAGGAGCGGCGCGGGGCGGCGGCGGCGGCGACGACGACGACGACGGGGCGGTCGCTTTCCGCGCGGTCCAACAGCAGCACCACGTCGACGGACCGCGACGTGCGGCGGTCGGCGTCCGAGTGCTCCCTGAACGCGTCGGAGCTCAGCAGCGCGGGTTCCCTGGGCCGGTGCCGGCAGCTGTCGCTGTCGTCGCAGCGGCCGCCCAACGCACTGCGCATCTTCACCTTCCAGGAGCTCAAGTCGGCCACCCGCGGGTTCAGCCGCGCGCTCATGCTCGGCGAGGGCGGCTTCGGCTGCGTCTACCGGGGCACCATCCGGAGCGCGCTGGAGCCGCGCAGGAGCCTGGACGTCGCCATCAAGCAGCTCGGCCGCAAGGGCCTGCAGGGGCACAAGGAGTGGATGACGGAGGTGAACTTGCTCGGGGTGGTGGACCACGCCAACCTGGTCAAACTCATCGGCTACTGCGCCGAGGACGACGAGAGGGGGATGCAGCTGCTGCTCGTCTACGAGTTCATGCCCAACGGCAGCCTGGCGGACCATCTCTCCTCCAGGTCGCCGCGCCCGGCGTCGTGGGCGATGAGGCTCAGGGTGGCGCTTGACACAGCTCGAGGGTTGAAGTATCTCCATGAAGAATCCGAAGTCAAGGTACGCTTCATTCACCTCGAATCTCTGACGTTCTTCGGACTGCACAGCTGCTACGTACATTTCCCCTGTTCCGTACCTTTCACACTATGCCATTCAGAAGAAGCGTTGCATTGTTTTCAGATAATATTTCGCGACCTGAAGCCTTCGAACATTCTTCTCGACGACAACTGGAACGCCAAACTGTCAGATTTTGGCTTGGCGAGATTAGGACCTCAAGAAGGATGCCATGTCTCCACAGCGGTACGCATCAAACAATCTTCTTCACACAATAATGTACAGAATTTGACGAGGCACTGCTCTTAGTAGCTTCTGGCACATTGATCTCAAAGACAGCTTCTCACGTTCCTCCTGGTACCTGGAACCAAGTAGCCAACCCAAGACCGGTTAGAACTTAGAACACAGAATCATTCTACCATTCTGATCCGGTCAAGCAATTGGTGCACGTGCTCGAAAAACTTTCAAATATTGGTGGCCTCGTGCCTGTGGAAACAAGGGGCTGACGGCTGACCATGTTTACTACTAGTACTATCTTCTACGCAAGCAAATAAAAGTAGAGAAGTAGCACAAATGCAACCAGGCACTCTCGGTTATTTCGCACGCTACTTGCCTAAAGTCAGCCTTTCTGGTCAGTTACAACCAGCTAGCTTTCTGGGAGCTTTCCAGTTCTCAACACTTTACCACATTGATTCTAAAATTCTGCATCAATCAATAGCAGTATATCCAAACATAAATTTTATAACCCATGGATTGGATATCAACCTCTGTTTAAAGCTCCAAGTTATTAAAATTCTGGTATCGTATATCAAACAGGTGGTGGGAACAATTGGATACGCAGCTCCTGAATACATCCACACAGGACGCCTCAGCACCAAGAATGACATATGGAGTTTCGGCGTCGTGCTCCTTGAGCTCCTTACAGGCCGGCGACCTCTGGACCGGAACAGGCCAAGAGGTGAGCAAAATCTCGTGCACTGGATGAAGCCCTACTCTTCCGGCGCCAAGAAGCTTGAGACTGTAATTGATCCAAGGCTTCAAGGGAACTACAGCATAAAATCAGCTGCCCAGCTTGCGTCGGTGGCAAATAAGTGCCTGGTGCGCCATGCCAGGTACCGTCCCAAGATGAGCGAAGTGCTGGAGATGGTGCAGAAGATCGTTGAGAGCAGCGAAATTGGAACACCGGAGCATCCCCTGATCAGCAATTCAAAGGAATTAGTGAGTGACGAAAAGAAACGGAAAGGCCTTGACTTGAAAAGAAGGATTGCAGATATTAAAGCCAGGGAGGGGAGATGTTTTGCATGGCAAAGGTGGACGCCTAAGCTTGTGAGAACACAATGATTCAGATCATCTTGCATAGTTAGTAGCAAAACAGCAAGTGACTTAAAAGGTCACCTGGAGTTTTCTTTTGGCAAACAAGTCACAGAGCATGACAATTGTAAACAAACGGTTTGGTGCATCCCATGGAGGCCACCACAAAAATAATGGATAGGTTCACATTTTCTGGGATCACAAATAGGCTGATAGGCAATCTTCTCCACAAACCTGGAGGTTCCATGTTTTTCATTAAGCTCAAGCAGTCATTTTTTTTTCGTGTAGAAGGCTTATTGTACAGTTTACTTGGTTTTGCGGAGTGACTTTTGAGATGCATGATGTGCCAAATAAGAGTATTCTTGTAGTGCCATTGCTGCCCAAGTTTACAGGTGTTGCAGAAATTCTGTTTCTTTATATTAGGTACAGGTGATATGCATAAAAAGAAAGGGAGAATGTATACCATAGCGATGCAGAGCAGAAATTGCTAATGCACTTCTATATAAATTGCCAGAGCATGCTCCTTGACTCCTGGCAGATTGCAAAATCGCTCCGTACATAGTTTCGCCAGATGCTTGTTGTGAGAATCCTAGGATACTCCTAGGTGTACATCAACGGGTGTACATGCTTCTATTCGAGGTCTTTTTGTAAGCGGATTTATAAGCATTTTCTTTGTACTTATATCTCGAGACTAATAGAATGATCCCAGACTTAGTGCTTTCACGACATAAAACTTTATGTCAATATATTTGACAGCACTACTTGACTTATTGTTGTGAGCATAACATACTGCTGGCTCATTATCGTAGTACAACTTGAGTAGCCTATGAATGTCATCGACCACTTTCAATCCGGGCATAAATTTCTTTAGCCAGTTTACCTGCCCCGTGGCCTCATAACATGCTACAAACTCAGCATACATCGTGGCCGATACAGCAACAGTTTGCTTGGAGCTTTTCCACGATATAGCTCTCCCTGCGATAGTGAATACATAGCCTGATGTGGATTTTCTATCATCTACATCTCTCGTAAAATCTAAATCTGAATACCCCTCTATATGTAGGGAATCATATCTTCTGTATGTTAGCATGAGACCTTTTGTGCCTTGCAAATAATGTAAAGCTTTCTTTTCCATTCTCCAGTATTCTATTTCTGGATTACTCTGATATCTGCTAAGTATCCCGATAATGTAACACCCCAAAATTTACCTCTTTTGAAAATAGGTATAAAATGATTTATTTTTGAATTTTGTGCTCATAAAATATAGAAAAATAAAAATTTTCATTAAATTAAAATTCATCATAAGGTTTAGCAACATGTTTGTGCATAAATGTCATCGCATTTGATGTATTTGGTTGAGTGGTTTTGATTAAAATTTAAAATAGTTAAAATTGCTTTTTGTAATTAAAAATGGTTTTGAAGTAAAAGAAAAGAAAATTTGAAAACAAAAGAATTTAAAAAGTTGTAAAAATAATTTAAAATAGTTAAAATTGCTTTTTGTAATTAAAAATGGTTTTGAAGTAAAAGAAAAGAAAATTTGAAAACAAAAGAATTTAAAAAGTTGTAAAAATAATTTTTGGGAAGACTTACTAAAATTCCTCATTTTTACTTGAGCTGAAAAAGTATATTTGAAACCTCATTTGAATTTGACTTTGGTCATATTTGAATTGGCTTTGAAAATAAAATGGAAAAGGAATTCTTTGTTTTTTTCTCCCTACCCGGCATTCTGGCCTGCTCGGCTATTTCCGCTGCCGGCTATCCATCCCGGTCCCTTTCTCTTGGGTAGGCCTGCTCCGCTTTCTCTCATCTTTCCCGCGGCCCGTGCCTTCTTTTTCCACGACCATTGGTAGGCCCAACACCGCATCACGCTCTCTCTCCCACTTGGCCGACCGCCCCGCGCCTGTGTCGCCGCCACCCGCCCCGTGTGTCGTTGTCGTTTTTTTCTTCCTCCTCGCGACGTAGCCGCCTAGGATTCTCCTGCCGCGCCATGGAAGTCCGACGTCGCCACGTCTTCGTGCCCAACAGTGGCCCTCACCAGCAGCAGCTAAAGCCGCCGGTAGCGCCTTCTCTCCCTCTGTTGTCGATCGACCGGTGGCCCCGTCCATCATGCCTTTTCCCCACGTCGGCTCGTCGACAACCTAGACTTCGCGCAGAGGTCGTGTCGCGCCGCGCCCGATTCCTCCCCTACTGCTGGCGCTACGCATGAGCCACCCTATATTAACTGGATGCCCGTGCCCATGCCTCCCAATCCGAGCTCCGGTCATAGCCTTTTCGCCAAGACGCAAGGAAAGCAGCCAAATTCCCCTAACGCAGTCCGATCCGCCCGCAAGAAAGATGGCGTCGTCTCCGCTTGCTTTCATACCGCCGAGACCCACCAAGTAAGCTCACCGTTCTCTTCTCCACCTCCCCAAGTCCTTCCCGTTGTTAACCGCGCTCGATATCACTGTTTCGGCATAGCTCCATCACCGGCCATGGCGCCACCGGCCGAGAGCCGTGCATGCGATGCGTTGCCTTGATTCAATTTGCTAGTTAGCTTGTTGACATCATCTTCCACGGCATGCTCTATTTGTGGCCGTTTTTCTTTACAAAAACAAATCCAGAAATACAATAGAAATACACATCATCCTGAGCCGTCCATTTTTAGATTAATGGCCCAGATTAAAACATACCCCTTCGCTGTTTTTTTTGCTAAAGAGACCCTGTATTTTTGGAAAATAAACCCACAGTCCAAAACATGTTTACAGATTTTGTTTTCTTCATTTGAAAGCGTATTTTGTTTCAGTTAAATCTAAAATACGTTTTCAGCTATTTACAGATTTGCCACTGATTTTGTTTTAGTCATAACTTCTCCGTTTTAACTCCGATTTGACCCGTTCAACTAGCATTAGGTTCGTATTTACGTTGTCTACATGTTTATACCACTTTTAGATATGTTTTCAACTCTTAAAATTCGAGGTTAGATTTAATCTATTATTTTAATAAAGAAAATCTTATTTATTTCATAACTTCTGCGTTTTAGTTCCGAATTGGCACGTTCAAGTTGTGTTAGATTCATTGTAACGAGATTTACGCGTTAGTAACAGTGGTTACCATGTCACTATTTCTAGAATTTCATGGTTTAAATTCTAATTTGAATAATAATTATGTAACTGGGTTTTATAAATAAAATATGATTTGTTTTACTTTAGTATTATAATTCAAACTTAAATTTGACTTAAATTATATTATCTATACAATATCTTATATATGTTTTTATATAAATAAAACACATGAAGCTAATAGTTTTTTGAGTAGATCTCTCGATAGTTGTATCTTTTTAACCGTAGTTCCGATTAGTGTGCCTCTCGTGTCTGTGTGTTCGTAGCGATGCGTAGAATCGCATTAAATCTTTCACTTATTTTTCTATGATTAGTGTACTGTTCTAATTTAGATCTATTGTTTGCTTCGTGTATGATTGTATGGATGCTTGTGTCGTGCTTTATGATTTCGTCCAGTCGGTGAGATATACATGGTGATCAAGAAGAAGAAGAAGAACGTTGAAGATTAAAGCTTACCGAAGAATCGGTGTTTAAGGCAAGTATAGCATGGGATCTTCCTTATTGTCCTATACACATTTAATTATTTAATTTATGCTGCATGTGTCTACCTTGATTACCACTAAGGATTTTCTAGTAATTTGTACCTTGTTCCTTGTCACCTATGGGTTATTGCATTGGGTAGTATGATGCTAGTGCTCAATTAAAGATCGTGATCTTGTAACTTGACTAATGGTATATGCAATAAACATTAAAAGGTACTTTTTAGCAACATAGAACCAGGGGCTAGAGCATTGGGCTGTTTTTATGATGCTCTAGATTCCTCTCCCTAACGACTTATCTGTAAGTTATCATCCAAAACTTACAGTACAACTGTGAAAGCTATATGGCTCTTTTCTAGCTTATTAGTGGTTATCTTTATTGGCGTAAGAATGGCTTGACGAATCGGGTATAGTGCGGCCTTTGTTCCCTTGTGTATAGGTTGTGCGTCATTGTGCCATCGGGAAGGGGGGCTCTACATCTGTTTGCCGAGTGAATCTAATGGCCCTAACTTATTAGATGAACCTTTAAAAGGCTTTATAGTGAACCCTGTTGACCTTCCTTGGAAGTGCGTCAAGAGATTAGCTACCTCGGGTGAAAGGGTAAATCACGACTCACAGTGAAAGCGTACAACCTCTGCAGAGTGTAAAACTGGTATATCAGTCGTGCTCACGGTCACAAGCGGACTTGGAACCCTTACGAAATAGATGATCACTAATGGTTAATGATGATGAACACTAATGATACTGATGATAAAGATGCTCACTAATGATTATTGTTTATGCTATTCATTATTCATGTTTACCTGATCATGTGTTTATGGGCTTGTGATAAACTTGTTGCTACTCCTATGCTAAAATTGTGATAATTAAAAGCTAATCGCAGTTAAACTAGTGTCAGCCTTTTGAGTCTCATGAACCCCATGTTATATTTGTTGAGTACGACATGTACTTACGCTTGCTTTATTTTTAAATCTTTGGAAAAAAAATCCTGGATGGGTACTAGATTGCTAGAGTTTGGAGAAATTAGGCTTATGATCAACCAGTCACTTATCCCTGTGGAAGTGGAGTCTTCGCCTGAAGATCGGAGTTATCTTTCCGCTGTCTATACTCTGAGGTTATAATCTTTATACTATTACACTATGTATTTAAGCATTGTCGTTTGATATTACCCTTATTTGTAGCTATATGTAAGATTTGACTTCCTGGGCTCACATATGGTGTGTATCTAATTTTGTTCTTAAAATCGGGTGCTACATAGTGGTATCAGAGCAATGTTGACTGTAGGACGCAAGCCTAGTTAGAAATTGGCCGTCTTAAGGTTTTGAAATTGCTATAAAATCCTTGTTCTATAAATCTTAATATTTTCTTCTCTACTATATATCTATCCTTGATATTTATCTCTTTATGATTGTTTTAAGCCTTTGTTCTCGTCTTCACCCCTTGATTTGATATGCTTTTAGAACTGTTCCTCACCACCTTCTTGCGTAATCTGAAGATAAGTCTTAGGATTGTTATCCCTAATACAACAAGGACGATAGTATTGCAAGTTGAGTCAATGATTGAGTTGTGCACCTTTATTGCTTGTTGAATTGTCATAATGTTTATGATTGTTTTGCATCTTTGTAATGATTGCAATGATCTTGTTGGGTGTTCCCACAATTTCATTTAGTTTATAGGCCTAAGGTATAAGGATTAGTGAAATAAATAGTTGGGTTATAGTTTTCTTCTCCTTCCTCTATCCTGTCTTTTCGGAGCAGTCTACACTCTTCAGCTTATATCCTTAATCTTAGATGACTAAAAATCATGAGAAAATTCTAAACAATAGTAGACATCAATATCTTTCTCTGAGCGCAAGAATCATCCTGATAGCTATTTTGGTTATGGAGATACGAAAATCACAAGGCGTTGCATTTGTGCTGTTTGGAACCAGAAACAGTTTCTGTTGTGCCCTGTTTTCGACCAAGTTAACGGCAGAATTTGGAAAAGTGTTCTGTAAGGAAGTTGTGGAGAATTTTATAAGCTTTCCAAACGGTATAAGCTACAATATCATTGGATTAACAAAATAAGAGTTACAGCCGTTTTACGACGCTGCTGTTTTTCTGCTCGCGGGGAATTTCAGATTTCTTGTTCTTGCCCATACACAAGAGAATCATTGGGATGACAGAACATCTTGATATTAGTTAACTCATCTAGAAGGAGGTACAAGCTATACTTTGGTGTCGCCTAGTTTATCTTTTCTTTAGGGGGGTAGCCAAGTTGAAGAATTTGTAAGGTGAAGTATCCTACGTTCTAGTTTGCGCATCAGAAGCGTGGTGGTACCCAAAGATGTGAGAGAAACTCGGAGTTTCAATGAGTTTTGATTAAAGGTTCAACGAAGGTTTATCCAATATCATCAAGATTTTGGTAGAGCTACCGGAGAAGTTTTTAAGTTAGTTTGGATCAAGAGACCTCAGCTAAGTGTTCGAAGGAATCCAAGAAAAGGTTGAAATAAAACCTATGTATTAGCTTTGTTAGGTCTAGACAAGAACTTTATATCCACTATGATGCATCTTGTAAAGATGTGGGATGTGTCCTTATGCATGAAGAAAAGTAGTTGTTTGTTCATTAAGCCAACTAAGGAAATGTGAGTTGAACTACCTAACATGCATCTAGAGTTATCCATTATGGAGCATGAAAGTAATGTCTTCTTGGAAGTAAAAGTGACATATAGGAGGATCACAAGAATCTACATGACATCTTCACTAAGTTGGTCTTGAGCTTGTGATATCTTTGTTGGAATGAAAATTGGTTGACTTGGAAAAGTGCTATTGCTTTAAGGAGCAAAGTCATGGCTGATGCCCTTAGCAACGGAGAATCATGCTAAGAAGGTTCGGGTGACACCAAGGATTAAGAATTATATTCCAAGTTCGAGCAACTTGACCGGAATCTTTAATGTTTTGAAGATTGGTAGTAGAATTTCTTTCTGACCAAGAGATTCGTCAGGCTTCGTTGGAAGGTGGATATTTTAACAAAAAGAATTGATATTAAGGACTAAAAAAAGGTGGCCTAGTGATTGGAGATACCTAAGGGTTGTTCAAGGTACCTGTTAGAATCTTGGAATTAGTAGAGCAAGATATTTGGAGTAAGGATAACCGGTATGCAAAGTAAAGTGGGATCTCTATCAAGACAATGGAACTGCATGAGGAAGTAAAAAAGAATTCAAAGGCAGAGTATTCCTATCTCCTAGTCGACGTCGTCCGAATCTCGGGGACGAGATTCATCTTAAGAAGGTAGAATTGTAACACCTCAAATTTTGCCTCTTTTGAAAATAGGTATAAAATGATTTATTTTTGAATTTTTTGCTCATAAAATATAGGAAAATAATTTTTTTCATTAAATTAAAATTCATCATAAGGTTTAGCAACATGTTTGTGCATACATGCCCTCGCATTTGATGTATTTGGTTGAGTGGTTTTGATTGAAAATTTAAAATAGTTAAAATTGCTTTTTTGTAATTAAAAATGGTTTTGAAGTAAAAGAAAAGAAAATTTGAAAATAAAAGAATTTAAAAAGTTGTAAAAATAATTTTTGGGAAGACTTACTAAAATTCCTCATTTTTACTTGAGCTAAAAAAGTATATTTGAAACCTCATTTGAATTTGACTTTGGTCATATTTGAATTGGCTTTGAAAACAAAATAGAAAAGAAAATGGAAAAGGAATTCTTTTTTTTTTTCTCCCTACCAGCATTCTAGCCTGCTTTCGGCTATTTCCGCCACGCCGGCTGTCCATCCCAGTCCCTTTCTCTCGTAGGAGGCTGCTGCTCCGCTTTCTCTCATCTTTCCCATTCACGCTTTTCTTTTCCCATGGCCCACTGGCCGGGCCCAACACTGCGTCGCGCCTCATCCCTTGGTGGCCGACTGCCTGCATGCAATGTCGCAGCCACCCGGGCTCCGTGTGTCAGCGTCGTTTCTTTCTTCCTCCTCGCGACGTGTATGATTGTATGGATGCTTGTGTGGTGCTTTATGATTTCGTCTAGTCGGTGAGATATACGTGGTGATCAAGAAGAAGAAGAATGTTGAAGATTAAAGCTTACCGAAGGATCGGTGTTTAAGGCAAGTATAGCATGGGATCTTCGTTATTGTCCTATACACCTTTAATTATTTAATTCATGCTGCATGTGTCTACCTTGATTACCACTAAGGATTTTCTAGTAATTTGTACCTTGTTCCTTGTCACTTATGAGTTATTGCATTGGGTAGCATGATGCTAGTGCTCAATTAAAGATTGTGATCTTGTAACTTGACTAATGGTATATGCAATAAACATTAAAAGATGCTTTTTAGCAACATGGAACCAGGGGGCTAGAGTATTGGGCTGTTTTTATGGTGCTCTAGATTCCTCTCCCTAAGGACTTATCTGTAATTGATCATCCGGGACTTATAGTATAACTGTGAGGGCTATATGGCTCTAGCTTTAGCTCAGTATGAGGACCTTTTATAGCTTGTTAGTGGTTACCTTTATTGGCATAAAATAGCTTGACGAATCGGGTATAGTGCGGCCTCTGTCCCCATGTGTATAGGTTGCGCGTCATTGTGCCATCGAGAAGGGAGGCTCTACATCTGTTTGTCGAATGAATCTAATGGCCCTAACTTGTTAGACGAACCTTTGAAAGGCTTCATAGTGAACCCTGTTGACCTTCCTTGGAAGTGGGTCAAGAGATTAGCTACCTCGGGCGAAAGGGTAAATCACGACTCATAGTGAAAGTGTACAACCTCTGCAGAGTGTAAAACTGGTATATCAGTCGTGCTCACGGTCACGAGCGGCCTTGGAACACTTACGGAATAGATGATCACTAATGGTTAATGATGATGAACACTAATGATACTGATGATAAAGATGCTCACTAATGATTATTGTTTATGCTATTTATTATTCATGTTTACCTAATCATGTGTTTATGGGCTTGTGATAAATTTGTTGCTACTCCTATGCTAAAATTGTGACAATTAAAAGCTAATCGCAGTTAAACCATTGTCAGCCTTTTGAGCCTCATGAACCCCATGTTATATTTGTTGAGTACGGCATGTACTTACACTTGCTTTATTTTTAAATCTTTGGAAAAAAATCCCGAATGGGTACCAGATTGCTAAAGTTTGGAGTAATTAGGCTTGTGATCAACCAGTCAGTTGTCTATGTGGAAGTGGAGTCTTCGCCTAAAGATCGGAGTTGTCTTTTCGCTATTTATAGTCTGAGGTTATAATCTTTATACTATTACGCTACGTATTTAAGTATTATCGTTAGATATTACCCTTATTTGTAGCTATATGTGAGATTTAACTTCCTGGACTCACGTATGGTGTGTATCTGGTTTTGTTCTTAAAACCGAGAGCTACAGATAACAAAAGCTAAGTCAGGGCGTGTACATACTTAAACATATTGTAGGCTTCCTACAGCTGAAGCATATGGAACCGCTTTCACTCGATCGATCTCATATTGGTTCCTGGGACATTGGAATTCCCCAAAACTATCGTACTTGACTATTGGAGCAGGTGAAGGCTTACACGCATGCATATAAAGCTGGACGGAAAACTCGAAGCTCGTTAGCTCGCTCGACTCGCGGCTGGCTCGGCTCAGCTTGACTCGGCTCGTTAGGATAACGAGCCGAGCCGAGTCGAGCCTAGGTTTTAGCTCGTTAGTATAACGAGCCGAGCCGAGCTAGCTCGCAAGCTACTCGCGAGCTCAACGAGCTACGTTTCTAGGAAAGGCTACAGCCGCATTGCCGCGATCCACGCCCACAGCCCCTGACCCATGCGCGCACATCGGCATCGGCATATGAGAACAAAACCCTAAGCCTCCTCGGGGCTCACGATAGAAACACGACCACTGGCCGCAGCAAGCTCATGAGTCGTGGATCGGCGGTAGGCGCAGGCCCAGCGACGCGATCATGGCGACTACGGGCGAGCGAGACGCCCGACGCCGCTGACGCAAGAAGTCGGCGGCGCGACCAGTGCTCTCCGTCTACAAGCAGTGTCAGTTACGGTCCTCACTCGGTCACTCCTCTCTCCTTTTTCCTCTAGATCTTCCTCTGCCGATTCTTTGCTTTGTCGAGGTGATCCGGGAGGGCTTCGGGCTTTACCGTGGGTGGGGGCAAGCCGCTCAAGGTCATGCCACATTCCTAAGCATCACACTGGGTGTTGTACGAGGCATGGAAGGATGTTCTTCTAGTGAGAGGAACAATGGCTGCGGCTTAGCAAATTGAACAATCTTTTTGAACAATGGAGGCGTTGCATGAGATGAAGTTTTGCTCCTTTCTTTGGGATTTCGATCTATTTTCAGTTTTGGAATCCGGTACGTGCCGAATGGGTTCTTTGGGATTCTGATCTATTTTCAGTTTTGAATTTGTTGGGATTTGATCTATTTTAGTTTTGGAATCCGGCTCCCGTGAATGGGTATATAGGGTGCGTTTCTCTGTTTTGGTGAGTGGAAAGCATTTGTTGTAACATCAATTACGAGCAATTTGATTGATTTTTGTTCTGTTATAAGAAAAGGATTTGAGTAGATTGATTGCCGAATGTCCGAGTAGAAAATAAGCCTTGCACACAACCAAACAGACCATATAAAAAGCAGAAGATGTTGCATTTCCTAGAATGAACAAACAAAACATAAGCGATGCTTTGTGCCATGTCGGTAAGTGGCCATGGAGGGAGAGAATAGTGCATCGCCGCGTCCTCCAAGTTTGGAGTCAAGGAGTAAGCTTTGTGACTGACGAACTAGCACTCGGTCTTCATCGAATCCCACTCATCCATGGACGTGGTGGTATGTTAGCTAATTTCCAAATACTAGTTCATACAATACAGACTTGAAAGTTGAATTTGCTTGATTCATTGATTGGTCCATAGTTATAGGAATCATTGCTATCCAGATTATTTAATTATTGCTATCCAGATAATGAATTTATCCCCAAAAATGAAGAATGTCATACTTTATTTTTAATGCAATAGCAATGATTCAGCTATACATTAATACATGTATGTTTCTTTGTGCAGCCATTGGAGAAAGTTTTAGAACATGAGGAGGACGATGATAACAGCTTCGACCATAGGGATGATATGTCTGAAAGCCTACCTACAGTTGATGGTGGAAGTGGAAGCCAAAGGGGTGATGAGGTTGATGATGGCACATCAAAGGCTAAGAAGGCAAAGGCAGGAGGGAAAAAAGCTGGTGTTACATTGTCTCCCAAGTGCAAGATAGCAAGAGGCAAAAGGGCTAATTGCTGGAAACATTTTAAGGTTGTCAATGTCCCATCCAAGAAGGAGAGGGGTGTCATGGAGACAAAGGCAAAGTGTAAGTTCTGCTATAGGAGTTATGTGTACCATCCAGGTGGTGCTACAACAACTCTGAACTGGCACCTGGCTAATTGCACACAATATCAGAACAAGTTGGCAAAGGCTAAAGCTCAAGGTACACTAAACTTTGGTCCAGATGATGGCAATTCTCTTGTTGTTAATCCTATTGAATATGATCATGAGCACACTAGAAATTGATTGCCAAGATGATAATTACTCATGAGTATTCATTTAGGATGGTAGAGCATAAATGGTTTAATATCTTGATGAAATGGATGAATGGTAACTATGAATTTATTGGTAGGAAGTCTATAAAAAATGAATGCATGAGGGTTTATGAATCTGAAAAAAACCAACTCAAGAGGAGTCTGAAAGAGGCAGAATCAATAAGTTTAACCACTGATTTATGGACGTCTAATCAAAACCTTCAGTACATGTGTTTGGTGGCACATTATATAGATGAGAATTGGGTTTTGCAATGCCGTGTCTTGAACTTTATCGAGGTGGATCCTCCCCACACTGGTATTGTCATAGCTTAGGCTGTTTTTGAGTGTATGGTAGAATGGAAAATAGAAGACAAGGTCACTACAATAACTCTTGATAATGCTACAAACAATGATACGGTTGTTACAAATTTGAAGGCAAAGCTTCTTGCTAGAAAGAATTCAGTATTTGATCCTAATTACTTTCATATTCGTTGTGCTGCTCACATAGTCAATTTGGTTGTTAATGATGGCCTCCAACCAATAGATAATTTGATAACTTGCTTGAGGAACACAGTGAAATACTTTAAGAGGTCTCCATCTCGCATGTATAAGTTTGTGGAGGTATGCAACAATTATTCTGTCAAAGTAGGAAGAGGTTTAGCTTTGGATGTTAAAACAAGGTGGAATTCAACTTATAAAATGCTAGATACGTGCATTGACTATAAGGATGCATTTGGTTATTACGAAGATGTAGACACCAACTATGTTTGGAAGCCTTCAGATTCAGATTGGGTATTGTTTGGAAAAATTAGGCCAATATTAGGAACAATGGCAGAGGCCACTACTGCATTTTCTGGGTCACTCTATCCAACTGCCAATTGTTTCTATCCTTACATAGTGAAAGTTAAGAGAGCATTGATAGGAGCGCAGCAATCTGGAGATACATATTTGATGAGTATGGCTGCTGCTATGTTGGAGAAATTTGATAAAATATTGGGAGGAGAAGAACAATGTTATGCTTATTGCTACAATTCTTGACCCTAGGTTCAAGATGAGGTACATTAAATGGTGTTTTGCATAGATTTTTGACCCAGTTAGGTGTGAAATTGAGATTAATGACATCAACCAAGAGTTGGAAAGGCTCTATAACAAGTATGAGCTATTAAATCGGCAAAAGATGGGTGACAATGGCACAAACAGGCAATCAACCATAGCTTCACTTGATACAACCAGCTCAATGGCTTCTATTGCAAGTGATTTCCAGTCATTTTTGCAATCTAGTGTTACAGAAAGTTCAAAATCTGAGCTGCTGATTTATCTAGATGAACCAAATGAGCCCATAGATAACAAGCATTTCAACTTACTCAAATATTGGAATGTGAACTGTCATAGATTTCTAGTTGTGTCTAGCTTGGCAAAGAGGTTCTTGGCTGTTCCAGTGAGCAGTGTATCATCAGAGTGCACCTTTAGTAATGCAGGTCGAGTTATTGATGACTACAGAAGCTCTTTAAAGTCGGCCACAGTTCAGGCATTAGTGTGTGCATCTAGCTGGATAAGGGGCACTTATGAAGACAACAATCATCCTCTCGTGGTATGGATTCATATAAGTATATAACTTGTTCTCTCTGTTCAACTTTGTTTCTCTTGTGACATGCTAATATTTTTTCTATTTTTAGGTTGGAGATGATGAAGATGATGTCGAGTCTATTGAATTCCCAAAATGCATGGTGTCAAGCAATTAGTGTCTAGTGGGGTACATGTGCTCAGTTTGTGTGTTCTTTTTTTTCTTGTTGCTTATCATCTTGTTAACACAGTGTTGTTTGTTGTACTGTTATTGACCTATAGGAAAGGGGGAAGGACTGAACGAGGGACATTTTGCCATGGAGAAGTCTAACTGACCATGCCTTTTGTGTGTTTGCATGGAAATACAGAATGATGGAACTTCAACAATGTGTCATTCTGCTATGTTAACTTATGTTATGTTTATGCGCCCTTCCTATCTAGCTGATGTCGTACTTTACAATTTGCATGGATGATAATTGATGGATGAATATGTGATGGAGACATGGACGATGGACCTAATTTGTACTCTATTGCATGTGTATGCATATGATGCTTGCTGCTAGCATGTATGATGGATAAATATGTGGTGTATCATGTATGACTCATTGAAATGTATGGTTGTCTTCATTTTACATTTTTTCTGTCCCTGGCTCACGAGCCAAACGAGCTAGCTCGAGCTTTTCCCCGAGCCGAGCCGAGCTAGTTTTTTAGCTCGTTAGGTATAACGAGCCGAGCCGAGCCAGCTCGTTATCCTGCCGAGCCAGATCGAGCCGAGCCAGCTCGATATCCAGCTTTACATGCATACTGTATTTCTTTAGAACTTTTTCTAAGTATACCTTTTGCGATAATCCTAAAACCCCCTTTCTTCTATCTCGGTGAATCTATATCCCTAAAACGAACGAAGCTTCACCGAGATCTTTCATGTAAAATTTGAGGACAAGAACTTCTTCGTCTCCAATAGTAGATTAACATCACTACTACCGAGTAAGATGTCATCCACATACAAGATTAGGAAAATAAATTTCTCATTCTTGAACTTTATATAAATGCAAGTGTCCTCTACATTCTCTTTAAACTCAAACTAACTTATCGTTCCATCAAACTTTAAATACCACCGTCTAGAGGCTTGTTTTAATCCGTAAATAGATTTCTTCAGGCGGCATCAATACCCCTCTATATGTAGGGAATCAGATCTTCTGTACGTTAGCATGAGACCTTTTGTGCCTTGCAAATAACGTAAAGCTTTCTTTATCATTCTCCAGTGTTCTATTTCTAGATTACTCTGATATCTGCGAAGTATCCCGGTAACAAAAGCTAAGTGAGGGCGTGAACATACTTGAGCATACTGTAAGCTTTCTACAACTGAAGCATATGGAACCACTTTCATTCGATTGATCTCATATTGGTTCCTAGGACATTGGAATTTCCCAAAACTATCGCCCTTGACTATAGGAGCAGGTGAAGGCTTACACGCATGCATACTGTATTTCTTTAGAACCTTTTCTATGTATGTCTTTTGTGATAATCCTAAACACCTCTTTCTTCTATCTCGATGAATCTCTAACCCTAAAACGAATGAAGCTTCACCGTGATCTTTCATGTAAAAATTCGAGGACAAGAACTTCGTCTCCGGTAGTATATTAACATCACTACTAGCGAGTAAGATGTCATCCACATACAAGATTAGAAAAATGATTTTCTTATTCTTGAACTTTATATAAATGCAATTGTCCTCTACATTCTCTTTAAACCCAAACTTATTTATTGTTCCATCAAACTTTAAATACCACTATCTAGAGGCTTGTTTTAATCCGTAAATGGATTTCTTCAGGCGGCATCAATACCCCTCTATATGTAGAGAATCAGATCTTCTATACGTTAGTATGAGACCTTTTGTGCCTTGCAAATAACGTAAAGCTTTCTTTACCATTCTCGAGTGTTCTAATCCTGGATTACTCTGATATCTACCAAGTATCCCGGTAACAAAAGCTAAGTCAGGGCGTGTACATATTTGAGCATAATATAAGCTTCCTACAGCTAAAGCATATGGAACCGCTTTCATTCGATCGATCTCACATTGGTTCCTAGGATATTGAAATTCCCCAAAACTATCGCCCTTGACTATAGGAGCAGGTGAAGGCTTACACGCATGCATACTGTATTTCTTTAGAACCTTTTCTAAGTATGCCTTTTGCGATAATCCTAAACTCCCCTTTCTTCTATCTCGGTGAATCTCTATCCCTAAAACGAACGAAGCTACACTGAGATCTTTTATGTCAAAATTTGAGGACAAGAACTTCTTCGTCTCCAGTAGTAGATTAACATCACTACTAGCGAGTAAGATGTCATCCACATACAAGATTGGGAAAATGAATTTCCCATTCTTGAACTTTGTATAAATGCAATTGTTCTCTACATTCTCTTTAAACCCAAACTTCCTTATCGTTCCGTCAAACTTGAAATACCACTGTCTAGCGGCTTGTTTTAATCCGTAAATGGATTTCTTCAGGCGGCATCCCATACGTTCTTTTCCTTTTATGACAAAACCTTTTGGTTGTGCCATATAAACATTTTCATCCAAATCCCTGTTAAGAAATGCCGTCTTTACATCCATCTGATGTAATTCTAAATTGTAGTGTACCACTAATGTCATTATGATTCTAAAAGAATCCCTGCATGAGACTAGAGAAAATGTCTCATTGCAATCTATTCCTTCTCTTTGCGTAAAGCCTTTCGCCACAAGTCACGCTTTAAATCTTTTCACATTCCCTTTGGAGTCATATTTAGTTTTGTAGACCCATTTACAGCCTACTGTCTTGGCTGCTTTATGAATTTTTTCTAAGTCCCAAACATCGTTGGTACTCAATGATCTCATTTCATCTTGCATGGCTTCAAGCCACTTCGACGAGTGAGCGCTTCTCATGGCTTCTTCAAATGAGGTGGGATCACCCTCCATTTGAAATTCTTCACATTCATAGACTTCGTAGTCATTAGGAATGGCTAGTTTTCTAGCTCTTTGAGACCTTCTGGGGGCCTCATTAGTTGGCGCTTGTTCCATATAGGGCTATTGTTGCTCTTCCTCATGTGCGACAACGGGTTCTATATGATCCTGAAGGGTAGGTTCCTCATATTCATTTATTGTTGCCATGGAAGAACTAACAACAGCTGTTGTCACTATAGTGTCCTATATTGTTGATGCAGCAGCAACAGGTAGAGAGAAAAATGGCTCCTGAACCATCAGAGTGGGCACGTATACCCTCTTCTCCTCAAAGTTAATTTCTCGCGCTACCATGCTCCTCCTGACCATATCATCCTCCAAGAACACAGCGTGTCTTATTTATACAAACTTCGTATGTCTGTCAGGACAGTAGAAACGATAACCTTTTCACTTATCTAGATAGCTAATGAAATGGCAACTGGCTGTCTTAGAGTCTAGCTTCCCAATGTTTGGGTTAAATACTTTAGCCTCAGCTGGACAGCCCCACACACATAAATAGTCAAGTGAGGGTTCCCTTCTTGTCCACAACTCATATGGTGTTTTGGGCACCGACTTACTTGGTACTCGATTGAGAATATGAATGGCGGTTTTAACGCCTCCATCCACAAACTTATCGGTAAAGTGAAGTAACTTATCATACTTCTCATCATATCTATTAATGTACGGTTACGTTTTTCAGCTACTCCATTCTGCTGAGGCTCGTACTGGGCAACTATGCTATTTTCCTGTAAGAACTTTGCAAAAGGTCCAGGAACTTGGCCATATGGGGTATGTCGATCGTAGTACTCCCCCCACGGTCGGATCTTACTACGTTAATCTTTAAATTGTGCTGATTTTCTACTTTAGCCTTAAATATCTTAAATTTATCCAATGTTTCTGATCTTTCCTTAATTGGATAAATATAGCCATAACGAGAATAATCATCTGTGAATGTTATAAATGAATCATAACCATCCACACTTTTCACAGGAAAAGGACCATAGATATTTGTGTGGATTATTTCTAAAATTCTTGCGCTTCATTTGGCATCTTTCTTTATTTTTTAACATACTTTCCTTTAATGCAATCAATACATTGTTCTAAGTCTGAAAATTCTAATGGTGGAAGAATTGATTTTTTAATCAATCGTTCTATTCTCCTCCTCGAAATATGGCCTAAACAACAGCGTCATAATTTCGATGATACGTCATGAATTCTCTTCCACTTATTACTTATATTCATAGACGAGGAGGCATTCTCATTATTAGTGCTCACAACATTCATATTCTCATAAAGTGATAACAAATAAAGCTTGTCTTGTCGGAAGGCAAGACCAACACACTTATTATTAAACACAATCTTACATTGGCCATTACCAAAATGGCAATCATATCCATCATCGTCTAAACGTGAGACACTTATTAAGTTTCTACGCAAAGAGGGTATATAAAGGTCATCTGAAAGCTTAAGTACAAAGTCATCATTTAATTCTAATGGGAGGTCTCCAATGGCTTCAGCTTCAGCTTTGACTCCATTTGCTACCTTAATGTGTCTTTCTCCTCTTTGTAGGGTCCTCTTCGTATGGAATCCCTCTAATGAATTTGTAACATGAATAGTTGCACCTGAATCAATCCACCAAGTAGATTTTGCATAACTTAAATATAAGGACTCATCTATAAATATAATGTCCTCACCTTTTCTCATCAGATGCTTTAGGAAGTCTAGATAATCCTTCTAGTAGTGTTCAGTCTTTTTGCACCATCTGCAGGTGTCCTTGTCTACTTGAACATAGTTGGATTTCTGATGGTGATCTCTCTGTGGGGCCTTTCCTTGTGACTTAGAAGAGGAGGTATTGTCCCACTGATGTTTTCCTTGTGGTCTTTCTTGTTATTAAAGTTCTTCCTTTTATTTTCCTTCACATGGTTGACGGAGTTACCATGTGAGCTCTTAAGTCTCTCCTCTTCTTGTACATACATGGCAATGAGCTTCTTAATGTCCCACTTATCTGGCTGTAAGTTGTAATTAACAACAAAGGTTTCATATTCTTTGAGCAAAGAAGCAAAAATCAAATGAATTAGGAACTCATCCTTGAGCCCCAAGTTTATTGGCTTGAGCTTGGATGCCATGTAACTCATCTTCAATATGTGCTCTCTAATCTCTCCACCATAGTATTTCTCATTGACTAACTTCTTAATAAGAGTGCTTGCATAAGCCTTTGAAGAGCCAGTGAACTGACTCTCCACCTTCTTGAGATACTCAGTGGCGGTGGTACATTCTAGGATTGAATCCCTTATTAGATCCTCAATGGAGCCCTTAATCACCATCAAACACTTGTGATTTGAACTATCCCACTTCGCATGATCAAGATCGTCCGTCATTCTCACTGATGCATGGTCACACTACCGAGTAGCGAAAGCTGCATCAGTCTCATTTGCTTCCCTCACCGGGTCCACTGGTTCAGTGGGACAAGGAGAGGTAAGTGCTAGGTCATTGTCGGACAGCGCAAGTGCTATCTCAAGCTTCTCTCGCCATGTGTTATAGTTGTTTCCATTGAGAGGAGGAATGGACGAGATAAATATTATTGGGTTTGTTTCATGAAAACAACGTCAGAGAAAATGAGAAACATTTGACATAATAATTGCATGCCTTAATTTAACATTGGTCAAAATTAAAACATACAATGTGCTTCTACATTAACTCTATATCACCGTTGGGCAGAAATAAAACTAATGCATAGAACTCATAAATAAAAATTTATAATATTGCTATCATCAACTTTGGTCAGAAAATAGCAATATCATAAATACAATATTCTTCTACATTAATTCTATATCACCGTTGGATAGAAATAGAATTAGTGCATGGAAAACAACTCATGAATAAACTTATAATATTGTTATCATCAACGTTGGTCAGAAAATAACAATACCATAATTTAACTTAAACAAAAAATGACTACTCCAATTAAAATTTTGCCGTAGGTTCCAATTTACTTAAAGGATAAAAATAATCATAGCAGCGGAAACATGAAAAAGAAATTTATCTACTTTTCAGAAGCATTTTACTGTACTCATCTACTCTCTGAAAAAATTATTCCGTTGGTTCAAATTTTGACAGAGATTTAAACCTTTTAATTTTACTAAAAATTCATCTAAAATTGCTTCTGAAAATAATAAAAATAGATACAAGAATGTTACTATGCATTTTGGCCCGAAGGCCCAGCTCCCGCGCGGCCTAGCGGCTCACTCGCGCTCTGTGCGCGTCCCGCGTCCCAGGCCGCAACCTGGGCCTAGGCCATGAAAGTTACCTCCCGTATGGGCCGAAAGGCGGCCCAGTCACCCTCGGCCGTCGATCTTTATCCGACGGTCGAGCGATATCCTCGACGGATCAAACCGGCTGTCGCGGTCTCCCCCTGAACCCTAGCTTCTCATTCTTCTCCCTCCCTCTTCTCTCAGCACATAGCAGCACAGCAATGGCGGCCACGCGAGGCAGACGGAGGGAGAAGGGCCGGCGCCGCCACAGGCCCCCTCGCCGGCGCGCGCGTTCGCCCGAGGGCGAGCACGCCGCCGTTGAGCGGGCTTGTGGTGGTGCCCTCGGCCAGAGCTCGTCAGCGCGGCAACGAATGGTGGCTCGGGTCTCTACCCGCGCGCCGGTGAAACGGCGGCGCGGTGTGCTCTCGGGCGGTGGCGATGTCTATGACGGCAAGAGGACCAGGTAGGTTCCCCTCTTCGTCCTTTCCCCTTTAGGGTTAGGTGTAGGGTTAGGGTTAGAACCCTATTCGTCTCGATTTGTTTCAATCGATTCACCTCCTTCTACTTGCTGACACTCGAACTACCCCGAACTAGATCTACACTCTAGTGAGGCTCTGATACCATTGTGAGAATCCTAGGATGCTCCTAGGTGTAGATCAGTGGGTGTACATGCTTCTATTCGGGATAAACAACCTAGAGAGACAACTAGACGAAGAGAGAGAGGGGAGCAGAGGTACAGATTGTCGGGCTTGGAGGAGGAGGAAGCCATAGCATCGGTGGTGAGGCAACCCTGATTGGCGACGATGCGGTGTCAGTGAAGACGGGTGGCGGTGAAGGAGTAGAAATGGAGTCCGGCGTCGGTGAAGGCGAGTCGAGGAGGACGTTGGCGGCGCTTCCTGCCGCTGCTGCGCTCCCTTAGATCGGTTAGGGTTTGTCGGTGGGGTGCTTTGGCAAAACCGGTAAACCTCGTACCGTGAGCCACCGCCCCTCACCTCTTTATATAGCGCAGTGCGACGGGCCCCACCAACCATGATTTGGTTGGACGCCCCCGATCAGGGCGCGGATCAGGGCCCAAGTTGGCCGTTGGGCCGATTTGGTGGAGATCAACCTAATACTTGTGACTTATCAAAAACCGCGATGAGGTTTTCAACTTATTGCCAAATCTGTCATACAGGCAGTAGCTACAGGTGAAGCCAGAAAGTTTATCAGATGTCAATAATATCTGCCTCCTATTCAAGCCATTTACATACAGTAATCATGATTGTCATTAATTTCTCCCCTGCTTTACTAAACTCTTAGAGCAGCTAGGAGAATCTCAAGACCACATCTGCATCCCATCTTTCTGCGTCTCTTCTATTAGTAGAGCATGCACAACAATCTGCAACTGAGTTGGATAGTGCTTCAGTGGACAACTGAGAGCAACACATACAGATTCACCCTGAGAAAATGATCAAACTGCTTCATGGAATTGTTGAGAGAGCCACAGGTGCAACCATCATTCTAGCAGTGCGCAAAGGTAATCTGGAATAGTAGCACATCCTTCATTTTCATCTCCATTGCTATTAGATTCAGCAAGTCATCAATCTCTGCCGAGCCCCGGATGAGTCTTGTCTTGGGCAATGAACCTGGAGAGCCCACCAACATCAGTTTCACTGAATCCAGCGACCTTTTTTAGACCCCTCTCCTCCATCACCTTTCTAGCTTTCTTTGCCTCTTGCCACCGTCTGGCAACAGCATAGATATTGGACTGGCAAATGTACCTGCTATCATGGTCTGGCTACAATTGGACAAGCTGCCTGCCGACTACCTCTCCCAGCTCCACCCATCCGTGCAAATGACAGGCATTCCAGAGAGAACCAAGCACAGAAACACGGGCATACTTTTAACTGCACCATATATATGCTACCTCCAAGCGCCCTGCTTGGCCAAGCGCATCTATGCATGAGGCAAGCATAATGATCAATACGTGGTCTGAATCCTTGCGTTTTAAGCAAGTGGAAGAACCTCCAAGCCTCATCCACTAGACCACCATGGACACAAGTGCTCAACATAGGTAGTACGTGATATCATCCAACGCAACCCCAGCACGCTGCATCTCCTGGAACATCATCGATTTGGTGCCCATGCCATGTACTGCAAGGCTACCACCGATCACAGCATTCCATATCAGAACTTTGGTGCTATCCACGGGCACAGCCCAAAACACCTCCAGCTCCTCGTGGATGGCCCCACACTTCGCATACGTGGTTCAATGGTCCCTCAGGGCTCAGGCACCAGTGCACTGTGCACCCTCCCTCCCACGCTCGAGCCCCCCCAGCCGCGCACGCCGCACAGGCTCCAAACACAATCGCCATTCTGACGCTGTTCGCCCTCACGGCCTCACCCCCAGCCCCCAGCCCCCCACCCTCCTCCTCCATTGCCGTGGAGGCAGCATTCTCCATCATCTCGAAAAGCACGAGCGCCTCACGGTGCTCCCCACACTTGACGCACCCGTCGATCGTGACGCTCCAGGACACCACGTCCCGCAGGGGGCATCCGAGCGAACACCTGCCGGGCGGCGGGGAGGTTCCGGCGACTGGCATAACCATCGTCCATCGAGGAGCGTGTTCCAGGAGACAAGGTTGGAGCGGGGGATTTCGTCGAATACCTGGTGGGCGTGGTCCCTAGGGAGTTGGCAACGTGTAGGAGCCCGACCGGAGCGGCTGCGCATGAAGCGCGGACGTGAGGGAGGCGGAGGACAGGCACGCGGCGGCGCAGGCAAGGAATGGGAAGGTGACGTGGGAGGAGCGGTAATCATCGGGTCCAAGCGCTCAGACCCGAGTCACAAACCCTGAGCTGTTGTTGGGTTGTACGAAAAGGCAAGCTCCACCTGGATCTCGTCACGGCCCATTATTTGTCGGCTTTCATGTTCCCATCAAGCTTGCACGAAAAGGCAAGCTGCACCTGGACCCGAGTCACGCTACTTGCTCTTTTTTTTCTTATAATTTTATTTTCTTAGTATTTTCTTGCTTCTATTTATTTTTATTTTTATTTTTTCGAGTTTTTTTATTCTCCTTCTCATTTTTTTACTTTTTACTATAATTAACTACTCTCTATTTTAAATTGTAAGTCGTTCTAACTTTTCAAGATATATAGTTTTTATTAGGGACAATTGTCTGTTGTATATCCAAAGTGATGGTCCTTCGCTGGCGGACACCCACTTTGGAGCATTTTGCCAGAAGACACTCTGATTCGGTGAAATTAGGTCACAGGACACCGCGGACCGGTTGCAGCCGGTTGAGGAGAGAGAACAACGGTGAAATGACATTCTTGTCCCTACCGCTTTCTTCTTCCTCTCTCCCTTTCTCCTTTTTCTGTTTCCTGTCCCCACAGTTCAAGCAAACAACAGTGCGGAGGAACGACTGGTCTCCTACCAAGCAAACCAAAAGGCGCGTCGCGTCGGGTTGTGAGTGACATGCCAATGCCTTGGGCGGCGACCTGACGCCTTTGGCCGCCGGTGAAGCAACGAATCGGAGGTGCAAAAGCGAAGCGCGTCGATGCCTGCGATGCCATGGGTGGCGATGGTGGAGGTGGAGGCGAGCTGGTTCTTGTGGTTGTGCATCCACACCTTGAGCACCTGGCGCTTTGACCCCGATCTCATCATAGAAGCGGTCTAGGGGGCTATCGTCGTTCATTGGATGCGCCCGGCACGCTTCTCCGTGAACTTCGTGCATCCGCTCCTTACGCTTTCGGCGTGAACTTGGTCCGGAACCGCTTCATCAAGCTGTTCTTTGTCGTTGCCCCCGCTACCCCCGACGCTCCTAGGCACGAATCCGACGCCGACGCCGATGCCGAAGTCATCCGTGCACAGCGGTGTCTCGAAGTCAGCGCGTGTGTCGAGCCACAGGGGTGGGCGGCGACGGCGACATTAGGCACGACGTGGTAAGGCAGGCAGCGAGGTGGGGCGGCGACACGACACCGCAACCGACGACGGAATAAGACAGAGCACGGTGCTCGTGCCCCGTGGAGGTGGTGGTGGTGGAAGTCTTTGCTGCTGCTTGCATCGGGCGGCTCGGCAGCATGGCGGCAATGTATGAGCAGCGGTGTCGGGAGCAAGAAGGCGGCGGCCGCGCTAACGAGCCTGGTGGCGCCAACGCGGCGTCGCCCGAGGCGGTGCGGCGGTGGAAGCTGCGGTGGCACCCGTAGGCCGCGCACTTGAGCGAGTCCGGCGAGGAGGCCATGTACTTGCCGCAGCCGTCGAAGGCCTGCCCGCCCATGGCCGCCTCGTGGTTGCGCATGCACTCCTTGTACTTGCCGCCCCCCGCGTCGCCCCGCCACTGGTGCCATCATAGGACAGGAAACAGAAAAAAGAGAAAGGGAGAGAGGAAGAAGAAAGTGGCAGGGGTAAGAATGTTATTTCACCGCTGTTCTATCTCCTCAACCGGCTGCAACCGGTCCGCGGTGTCCTGTGGCCTAATTTCACCGAAGTTCAAAGTAAAGAGAGATCGAGACACAATATTTGTTTTACCAAAGTTCGAAGTCCGTCGAGTCCTACTCTTCGTTGAGGGGGCTGCGAGCGACCCAGCGAAGGTCAGCTCTAGAGGACCACGAAGGCCACTCTAGCCAGAGTCTTTTCTAACTTTTTTTCCTCCTTCCACTAGTTGATTCCTTCCCTTGCGGCGGTGGAATCGAACTGTTACAAATTTCTCGAGGCACACCACAATCTCTTGGGTGCTCTCTGGTGACGTCTAGTCATCTAGGACCTAAGAGTCCAAGAGTAACAAATGCAAATCACGAGATCGACAAATATGCACAAGTGCTCAAGGGTGGCTTACTCTCAATTTTGAATCTCACTCAACCCACAAGATGGATTTGCAAGTTTGAAGGGTGGCTTGCTCTCAATTTTGAATCTCACTCAACCCACAAGATGGATTTGCAAGTTTGAATCAATCACTCACTAAGAGAGGGTTGGAGAGTGTTCTCAAGACTCAAAAACGTGTATGGAAGTCAACAGAATCAGCAGTCCCCAAAGGTGGAGGCTTGAGGGTATTTATAAACCCACTAAAAAACTAGTCGTTTTATAGCCGGTGGAATACCGGACACGTCCGGTATTGCTTGCACACCGCCAACGATCACTAAGTTAGTGGTGCATGTGAGGCATCGGAACTCCCGGCGATTGCCAAAACTTCTGACCCCTAGAACTCCCAACGAACAAACTCGAGAACATCGAAGAAGTTACTACGGCTAGGCCAATACCGGACACGTCCGATATTTGGACCTACAACACAACGAGTTAGCACTTGGCTCTCTCTAACACTCAAACCTCATATGGGTTGTCTTGAGCACTTATGAATAATTATCTATCAACATTATGCATCCCTCTTAATAGTACGACATGCCTAAATTAACTCAAGATCAAATAAAAATAGAGTTGAGTCGCTTGAGTTGATTTCCTTCAAACCAAATGCCATAGCCTTCAATCATCATCAAGTGAGGGTGTCAACATGTCGTCTTTCGATTTTCTCCTTGAGCATAGCCATCTTGAGCATGTGACTTGATTCCAAACAACAAATATGAGTTGACTTCAAATATATCAAGTCACTTCAACAATTCATCCAATGTGTTTGATCCTCCATTTTAATGTGACCATCATAGTTTGATTGGTACCTCAACTAAATGCAAGTACTTCCTTCTTCACCATAGCTAGGTTCCTCGGTCGCCAAGCCCTCGCTTGCTCTTTACCCTTGCTTAGTACCTCGAAGCCTTTCTTTGCTATCTTCACCATCTCAAGCCATAAAGTCACACTTGGTGTTGAATCATCCATTAAGTTCAATTGTATAGTTGTCTTCCAATGTAGCAAGCTTTATAAAGTGAGACCATTCCATATGCAACCCCTCATGTCTCATTAATTATTTTTTAACATGCTTGTTTTCGTAAGAGTCATCGAAATCCCACAAGGAATAAGCCTTGCATGAGTTACATTTGCATTGTTGTCTTGTGTTTGAACTAGATTGTTTATACAACAACACATCATTTTGGTTTTCATCAAGTACCTGTGAGATAACCAATTTCCTATTCAACACTTAGCAAACGGGTTAACCTTTAATCACATCGTCATTCAATCATCCAAAACCCACTAAAGGGATTGATGCACTTTTAGTATGGGTGTTGACGGTCCATAGCCCAAGTCGTGGCCAGGGAGTCATCTTCTAGCTTAAAACGGGAGTTCAGCCCCTCCTTTAAGAGTTTACCCCCTCCATCCCAAAATTATTACAATTCTAGAGTTTGAATTTTGTCCCAAAAAGAATGCAGAAATAGCTTACAGGTCTAGGGCTAGTGGGACACGTTCTTATGTTTATCGATAAAATAACCGGCAACAAAAAAATCACGCGCAAATGGCTTCTCATCCACACGTTTGGACTTTCCATTCGTATATCCTCTAGAAACCTCTGGCCCACTCAGCACTGGCCACAGAGACAGGCGAGGGGCAACAAAGTTTGGGCAGAGCAACATAATAGGATATCGACTACATCTATAGGGGTATTTTTGTAATTTCCTCTCTTGCATGGGTTGTTGTGCCTAAACCTAGAATTGTAATAATTTTGGGACGGAGGGAGTAGACCTTCTTTCCTAGTGTATCTATGGTGATAAATCTTGGGGAGGCTAGGGGGGCTCCATGGGATCGGTGGCGGTAGGGGGGCTTAAGCCCCCCACCCCTCCGCTGGATCCGCCCATGCAAGTAGTTAAACAAGGCATTAGTTTATTGTCATATCCATTTGTACTCAGGTTTAAGGATCTGGCTAGGAGTTGGTGGTGGCACAATTCTTTTGCTTCTAGGACTTGGTTTTCCATTTATAATTCATAACATCAAGCAATGGAAAGTGAAGATGAAACATAATTTTTTTTCAACAAAATCATGAGATACTATTGCAGAACTATAGGTTTTGATGTCATGGAAGACAGATTTATGTGAAAGTATGCTTATCACCTTAAAGGAGATAGAGAAGGCTACAACCAATTTTGATTTCGCTCGAGTGGTTGGTTGATGAGGTAATAGGGCTGCTGTATTCAAAGGGATTCTAGGCCTAGAAGTTGTGGCAGTAAAAAATTTGATCCTTCAAAAGTAAGGTCCAACAATTTTTTGGGTCCTCCCTCTCTCCCCGTGCGATCACGCGTTCGCTTCGTCCGTCCGCCTTGCGTGCGATCCTAGGCGCGCCCTCTGCTCCCATGGGACCCCCGCACACCACACTGCACAGGTTCGATTCCCATCCCTCACCCCAATTTCTTCTTCTTTCAAAAAATGAGATTTAGGGAGGAAGAGACCGGATGGGTGACGGATGGGGTGCCATTGAAGCCGGGGGAGTCACATCGCCGCGACGGATCAGGCGACGGTGGCGATCCAGCGCCGAATGGGCAGGTGGGTGAGGTGCCGGGTGGCACCCGAGGTGATCCCCGTCGCCACCGCGCCTGCTCGCTCCTCGCGCGGTGGATTTGGTCTTCCTCCGATGTCGCCCCCCGCCCTCGCCTGCCCCACCTTGATCGCCATTGCGAGCCGCGGCCACACTCGCCCACCACACGTGTGATCCAGGTGAGTCTTGCGGCTATCTGCCAACCCCTCTCCCTATATCTCCTTCTCGGATACCACCTACGCTGGCTCTGCTGCCGCTGCTCTACTAGGATGCATGAACTCCAAATCTTCTCCCCGCTGCCCCTCTCATCGGCGACGACCGAACCCTTTTGGGGATTCCGCATTCGACTTGATCCCACTGGTGCCCCCGCCTCCTCCCACGGGCTAGGCCACGCCGCGACTATGGCAGAACCGCCTGAAATAACACACTTACGAAGGCGCTCGTCTTCCACCAGACACTAAGCACCCCGAAAGCAAGCTATAGTGGGCGGTATCCGTCGGGTACACCCCAAGGGAGAACCTGAAAGATCCACATTTTTCCCAAGGATCCAATAATGAGAACGAGTTACAATACTTAATCCATTACCTACATCTAGAGTTCTTAAAAATTACATTATTACATTTTCAAAGTCAGAGTGCGGAATATTAAACAGTGGAATTAAAAATAAACATCTATCGACAATGAACAAGGATCCATCTATGCCCACTAGAAGAATCCTTCACACAACGATACTCCTCAAGCATTACACCATGCAGGGTAAATAAACCCTAAGTACACAATGTACTCGCAAGACTTATCCGACTAGTGAGAATCATTTCCCGACTCTAAGGAATATGCAAAGCTTTATGGTTTGCTGGTTTCCTTTTTGCAGAAAGCAATACTAATAGTGAGTCCTTATTTATGTTATTATTAGTAGCCATGATTAATTGATTATCTAGCCATTCTATGTAAGCACCTGTTCTACTTTCAAGCAAGAGTTGAGCAATCAGTTTTATTTCATCACCTTTCATCTTTCAGTTCTTACTACGGTGCTAGACCCAAAACAAGCCATACCGAATTGCCCAGCGATTCGCAAATCAATGCCCCCAGTTGGGTACCCCAAAAACACACGCCCTGCTTGTACCCCAGGCACAAGCAGGACCAACCATCACCCTCCTGTCATGGGGTCCAGGTCCGCGTCCAAACTTGGACTCCAAGCCCCTGCTCCTAAGTCCCGGACTTAGTGTAGTGCAAGGACCTCCACCATCCCTGCCTCCAATTAGTCGGTCCAAAAAGAGCCAGAACCCACAATAAGAGAGCAACAAGTCTTTCCTGCGCCCATACCCAAGTATGTGCTTGGGATAATAAATCTGTGACTTGCCTCGAGACTTTTGCAATGGTCGGTCCTTAACCGACATAGACAGGGAAAAAGTGCAACCAAGCTATGCCCTGTTGGCCGTAGGACACAACCTCCTATACCCACCAGTACCCAAACCATATCCCTACCCGATCACCATTTTTCCTTTCCATCATTTATCATGAGTGATCATAATTATCACCTATTGTGAGTAACGGTAGGTTACTCATGCTACTGAAATTCTGAGCATAGCAGCTACTTGACCTATACTAGTAGGACTCATAGGTAGCTATATTTATGCATGTAGTTTCTATAAAATGCCTGTAACATAGATGCAACATCAAATATATATTTAGTGATAATATGGGTTATGCAGGGGGCTTGTCTTCAGGCGGTGGTGGGTCAACAAAGTCAGCACCAAAAGACTCCGGGGCTCCCTCCTGCACAAGGATCTCCTCCTCATACTCCTCAATGACTTCTTCATAATCCTGTTTGTCCATGGGCACAAACTCTACCAACTCGTGATCTACATGCATGAAATTATGATGCAACACCTAGTAATACGGCAACAACAACTCTTAACATAAAAATACAGCTATCAAGCTACTAAGCGAGTTCTACCGACTAAGGTGCTAAGTTACCTACTATTACCACTAACAAGTATGAAGCATGACATATATTATCTTAGCAACTAAAGGTATTCTTACTCTTAATACTGATTTACTCTATATATGATAAAACAAGGGTACTAGTTATTCTATTTATCAACTTACTCTAGTGCTATAAAATTTACAGTGAGTACCTAATAATCTAATGATCCTACTGTAAAAATTTTATGGCTAAAGCTATCATCAATTTTGCCACAAAAATTCCTACAAATATTAATCTACATAATACTAAGCTCTCTAATTTGAATTTATGAACCTATCATTATCATAGCTAACTATAAACTAACTACACTAATGAGATAGATGGCATTTTTGTGAACCTAACAAATTTTGTTTTACTATTTTGGACATCTACAAGATTTACTACAAATTATCAAAGTTCAGCTCAAAACTAAATTGAATAAGCATTTGTTAATTCACTTTGGAAAAGAAAGAACTAAACTTCACCGCATGGCCCACTACTACTGTGGCTCATTGCTGTAACAACCTAAAATCCACACATCGAAAATCACAACTACAAAATTTTTTTCTTCAAAACCCCATGTGATGATGAGTGACATTGTAGGAGCCAACCCTAAGTATTGCATTAGTTGTAACCCAACTAAACAAATTCATGAGCATGGCATGCCATTTGTTATCATGTTTATTTAAATCTTGACAAATGAAACATAGCATACATTGTCAACTCAAATGGTGATTTGGATTTTCATTTGTTTTATGTAATGTCGAACAACACCTTTAAAGAAATACACCATAAAGTAGTTATTACTCAAACCAAAGAATAAATGAATAAAGAGAAAACTATTTCCATTTTTTATAACAAAACTACACTTATTTTTGTTATACAAAATAGCTAAATAAATTCTATATATATATATATGAAAGAATGTTGTGGGCCTCATATCTAAAAACTACAATGACTAAGGTACACCAATTTTGAATTCAAATTTCAAATCAATTTAAAATTTAAATAAAGGAGAAGAAAAAATAAAATAGAAAAGGAAAAGAGAGAAGAAGAGAGAAGGCCTGCATGAGCTCAGCCACATTAAGCTAGCAAATGACCTAGTGGGCCGCCAACCCCTTCCCATTTTCCAGCACACAAGATGGGGCCAACGAAGTGACCAAAGACGCCGCGCTCCACGCCGCCGTCGCTTTACTTTGTCATTGCCTGCTTGGCCCCACCTATCACTTTCCTATTCATCTTCCTCGGCCATCACGCCTCAACCAGCCTCGTGGACCGAGGGTCGACAATGATGGCGAGGAGGCAGCAGGCGAGGGGTCACGCTTGGGGCATGGCCTTGTTCCCCCTTGCGCGCACTCACGCAACCTCACGCCACCGTTGGATGCGATGCGCGCCTCCGATCACCCTCGATCTCCATCCGCTGTTCACCGAGCTCCATGGCCGAGCTCGGCTATAAAAGCCCCGGACCTAGGAGCCCCTAAGCTCTCTCAACGCCCCGCCGCCACTTTGTGGCCGTCCTCACGCACCCGAGCCAAGAGAGCGAGAGGAGAAGAGGAAGAAGATGGGGGAGTGCCGACGCCGTGCGACGTCGCCGGTGTCGCCGGAGCGAAGGACGTCGCCCCGATCAAGCACGTCGACGCTGCTGCTCGGCACGGCACAACATCGACTCAACATGGCCATGACCCACCACTGCATCGCCATCCATACGCCTTCGACACCAACGGTGAGCCCCTGAGTCCTTCCCTGCTCGCCGCCTGACCATGTTGCTTCGGCCATGGCGCTCTACACCGGGGAGCGCGTGAGGCCAAGGCCGTCTCGGCCTCTCGGTACACACACGCACCACGCACATCCACGACCACGCCAAGACCACCCCACCGGTGCCCTGTAGTTCTCCTGCGTGCCTCGCCGTCGCCACCATGCCGCCGTGGATGCCGTGGAACCCCTACCGGCCACATGAGGACCCGAAGCCCCGCCTTGAGCCCTAGACGCCCTCGCCGTGCTCCCACAGACCCGCAGAAGCCCTTATCCGCCCAGCAGAGACACCAGGGAGCCTACATGCGTGACCTCACCACCGGCGAGCACCGCCGAGCAGCCGATCGCCGTGGCCAAAGCTACTAGGGGCTCCGGAAGACCTTTTCGACCTACCAAGCGACAGGCCGGTGGAGCATCGTGATGCTCACACGCACCATCGAAGTCGCCTCTCAGAGGCCATACCCACCTCGCCGCCGCTGCCGTCGTGCTCAGTAAGACCGCCGTCGTGGGCGGGCACTCTACGGGACCCACGCCACATTAACCCCTGTGAGGGACGCCGAGGCTCGTGAGCTTTCACCCACTTCAATCGCGCATTGGCGCCCGCAAAGCTCGCAAGGCTCTCGGGCGCCATGGCGAGGAGCACGCCGGAGAGAAAGAGAAATTCCCTCGTGGCCACCACGCACATGCACCGGTGCCGTGGACCATAGAGAGAGAAGAGAAGGTGGGACGCGGTCCACCGTGAGACTGCCTGCGGTCCATGGACCGGCGCTCGATTCCACCGTGGACCCGAGCCGTAGACCCAACCCAGTGGAGGCCCAAGGTTGTGATGTGGCTACGCCACGGCATGCCACATGGTGGGGTGAGCCCACCAAATCGACCCCTATTGGCCCGGTCGGGCCTAGTTCGGACCGGTCCGTGTTGACCGCTGACCGGTCAACATTGACTATTGACTGGCCCACATGTCGGTGACACGAGGCTTGGGACCCACATGTCAAGATGCGTGGCGTCATGCGGCGTCATGATAGCGTCCACGCGGGTCCCACCTGTCGATAACAACACACGGAGGTGATGTCATGACGGCGTCGCGGTGATGTCATTTCTTGATGTCGGCAGCCCCGGCCCCACATGTCGGTGACCACGACCCGTCGACCGTTGACTCGATGTTGACTTTGGTTTGGACCCACATGTCATTGACCCAAGAGCCTCTGGCCCCACCTATCGGAATGGATGGCGTTGATGACGTCATGCGGCGTCATTGGACCCCCACCGCCATTTCGGGCGAGAGATTTGACGTCAACATGCCACGTGGACCGATCCTGGCGTGACGCGTGTCGACCAGGATTAATTCAGCCTTTTCTATTTTAAAAATGATTTAAACTTGAAATTCATAACTAATTCATATGACCTCGAGAAAAATACAAAACTAGGACCAAAATTCATCTAAAATCAAGCTCTATGCAATGAACCCATGTTTGATTGCATTTGGCTCTTTGAATTTTCATTGCTTCTTTGTGCTATTATTATAGGCGTCGCTAACGCGACTATTATGCGATCGTTTGTAGACTGGAGGAGAAGAACAGGACGAACAAGGATCGTGAGTCTTTGTGAGGAGTACGGAGATGACTACACTTTGAAGGTGCCACATCCCATCCAATCTCGTAGCACCTATTATGCATGGCTAAAATAGAAATGCTAGTGCTTTACTTTATTGTTATGATCACACTATGATAGGACTTGCATGGTAGTATGCTTTCTTGATGACCTTTACCTTTGACGCAACCTTACCCTTGCTCACCCTAATTTGTTAGGCTAGTCACACGCTTGCTACTATATTTCATTGCTTATTACTTCTACTACACTTGCACTACATTGATGCGTGGTGGGGGCGGTGTTATCTGGACTATGGGGAGAGTCTTGCGTGTGTGACTTGGGTGCGTGGAGGGTGGGGTTGTCGACAAGTTGGAGTATCTGATTTAACCTAGGGCAAGTCATGCCGCTGGGTGCTACAGGCACCCTTGGAATGGATACTGTGGTGGGTAAATGGTATATGAGGTGGCAGGTGTGAACACTGTGATGGGAGGAGCCCGGGTGGAGAAGTCTTTGTGGTGGCACAGTAAATGGAAACCCCGATGAAGACATTTCGCTTGGTCATCCCTAAGGACTTACTAGTACCAGATTCACCGGGAAGTCTTACATACCACTCGCCCTATATGGTGCGGGACGGCCGGACTACTTGGTAGGATATTGCCACTACTGCTTGGTTGATAGCGGACAGTGTGAGGAAGGTACGGGGTACGGAGGATTTCCCCCACACCCTTTCGAGACTTCATGGAGACCTTGTAGACCCGGCTCATGACTCACAGTTTCAGCCACCCTAGACCAGACTTGGGGTGTACCAGGGCTGAATGGTAGAGTGGCATTATCCTAGGCTAGCAAGCGGCCGGAATCAGCCAGTTGACGGTCAGTCAGGCCGAGGAAGGCGGATCTTGTGGTTATGTAAAACCTCTGCAGAGTGTATGGTTGATCGATCGATACATATGCCGACTTGTCGGCTATGGACCTTTCCTGGGTTTCGCTTAAACTAGATAGTGAGATGAGTCCTTCTTTTCTTCCCCTGGGAGTGAGTGTTCGGACGTAGCCAGGGGCTATGGGCCTTGAGACAGTGCCGAGAGGGAGTTGGCCTGTCGACTGAGTGATGGTATGGGTGTGGTATGGTGATGGTGTGGAGATGGGGTATATCGATCCCAGGATCGAAACCTGGCTCTAGACGGGAGTGGGGTGGAATGGGTATGAGAATGGTGTTAAAACTTGACCAACTATTATTATGTACTTGTTATGCTAATACATAGGAAACCCCAGCCATATAGGTTCTTTTTGATTATATCCAACTTGCATCCAATTTCCACAAAGCAATGCTCATAGGGTGGGAGTGGCCAGTACAAATCGTACTGATAAATTTTAGCACATAGGTTCTGCTGAGGAGTATAGATCCGAGGAGTTTGACGGTTGAGGGGTTCGTTCCTACGCTCAAGTTTGGCGATCTTATCTTCAAGCTGTTCTGAATGAATGTTACTTTTGATTCCGCCAATGCGGCGATGTAATAATTTATGTAATTCGCACTATTTGTACTACGATATTATCGTTGTATGGATGTGATATTCGGATCGAATTTGGGTAATATGATCTACAATGGTCTTATTACACTTGACTCTGTGGATTTCCTTCGCGCGGAAATCAGGTCGTTTCACCCACTCCATGAATAGCGCAAACACGGGCCACCGATGCGTGCCCACGCGGCACTGCATGCAGCGACGCGCCCATGGCGTAACCCAGCGTGAGTCTGGCGCTTTGCTAAATAGCCCCATTCTCTTTCCTATCCATGAAGCTCACTCGAACACTATTTAATTGAGTCACGCCTTTGCATCTAGCACCTGTTGTTACCCGAATTCGCTTTCAAGGTCCTCTGGCCGAAACTAACATCGACCATGGCATCTCCGGCCAAACACCGGCGAGCACGGGCCTCCTCGGCCTCAACCAACACCTCCCTAGCATTCTACGAGCGAAGCGCAATCGATCGAGGTCTCAAGCACTAAAAACCGTGCAGCGCATAGGTGTGGCCATGCAACGGCGAGGGTGCAGCCGTGGCAACTCCGGCCGCGGCCGAAATCACCTAACACCATGCTACCATCACTACCTAGACCCCATGCCTAGCGTCGATTGGTAACATCCCGAGGTCCTAGACATACCGTTCTACTCCTAAAGCGATCCGTCCACGTACACGCATCTACACTACGTCACGGGGGCGCACCACGCTTCCGATGAGCCTTGGCCCTAACCGGCTCAATCACCTACCCTAGGAGCAAGAGGACCTCACCAGATATGTGTAGGATAGACTAGAAAACATCGCGGGGCTTGGCAAGATGGTTGGCCACGAGCGCGGGGTGGCTTCGGTTCACGCCGACTGCGACGAAGGCGTTCTCGGCGACCAGCTGCTTCGTCGGCCAAACCGCTGCACGGGCAAGTCAACCGAGTCAAGGAGACGTAATTGCACCGCTCAATTAAGACAAAGGATTAAGGAGCGATGCCTGCCGACACACGCCTCGATGGCCATGGCGGATCGCTGCAAGGAGAATGCCCGCATTACCTCATTTGTAGGATGGAATCTCGTGGGACGACTCCAATCGTGGGCGACTCCGCGAGGCTAGTTGGGTGCGGTTAATTGGAAGGAGGTGGACTACGCAAGGCTAATTGGATGGACTACGGTGTTTGGATTTAAGGGGTCGACGGCGGGGGAAAACTCCAATTGAAGCCCCGACACCGTACGTCTGCAACAGTGGCGAGCTTGGCACGAAGCTAGACTCCAACTCGACCTCTAGACGTGCGAAATTACGAAGATGGGGCCAGTGCTGCGGGTTTGCCTTGGCACGACTTCGGTCGGTGGCGCGATTCAAGGCGACGGGATGGGAAGCTTGGCGTGGTGCATTTTCTAATTGAGAGAGGACGGCAGCGCGATGGCGATGGCTCCACGTGCGCGTACGAGTCCGGCACAACGATGTGCGACCGTAGCGCCACGACTCGCAAGACGACGACGGCTCGGCACAACGCGTCGCAGAGGCGGACGCCGGTTCGAGGAGTCGGTAGCGTGGCGACTTATCGCGCGTGGACGTGATGGCGAGGCGGCAGGCGAGCCTGGCGTCGCGCCGCGAAGGGTCAACGACAATGATGACCGCGCGACGGCAATGACGGTTGGAGCCTTGAAGCGACCGGTGCGCCGCTTCGACCACGACGGCGAAATAAGCGTGGCTTAAGCGGGACGCGGCGGTGGCGGAAGCGGCCAGGCTCGGCTGGCGGCAGCGGTGGCGTGCGTGTGCGTCGCGTGGCGGAGGTGCCGGTAGCGGTAGCGAGAGGCCATGGCCAGCAGCGTGGAACCCGCAGCGTGCGCGCATCGCTGCGTCAGCGAACCAGCGGCGTCGTGCGAGCCGAGCAGCGGTGACCACGTCCAACGCGGCGACCGACGGTAACGTACCATGCTCCGGTTTTAAAGCGGCTCAAAAATCCCACTCAATGATCCAATTACTAAACCAACTATTTAACGCTCGAGATGGGATGTCAAGCTACTAAAACAAACCCTAAAACCATGCTACTACTTAAGCCGATTCTCCTATAAAATTAACAAACTTCGCTTCGTCGATCCATTTTTCGACTTAAGAAAACTAACGGCGTCTTGATCGATTTCGCGTCGAATACGATTTCCAAGCTATTGAGTAAGCTAGCTAAGCTTAATCCCGTTCTCGATAGCGGGTATTTCACCGTCACCCTGAAGTTTGTACTATAAACTTTATTAAAGTCCATACTCGCGTTCTATAGTCTTCTCGTTCAATAAAAATTCATTTAGAACCCTAAGTGACATAACGCGACATGAATTGTAACATCTGTTTCGCATTTCAATGAACGTTGAGTGGTGGGAATTTATTTACACACTATAATTCATACCCTCACATAAATATGATGCTCATGCAGTGTTTTAGCAAAAGATTGTATAGTGTAACACCGAGGGTGTTACAGTGACGCGTGTGCAAGATGCAGAAGAGGATGCAGAGTGTCGCCGTCTCCTACTTCGGTACTTCCTCACGCGTGAGCACGCACCCTCTCTGCTTCCTTATCTCATTTGCGACCGAATTGTTTTTATACCCGCAATACAAAGATTGGTTCGGTAGCATTTACCTTGCCGTTTCGTGTTTATCTGTGGAGCACAGCATAGGTGTGGGAGACTTTGGGTAACTGCTGCTATAATGCTGGGATTGCGATGTGATTTGATGGCTCATGCGTCACGAACTTGAGACCTTTTGTTACCAGGGCAGCTTGAGGTTGTAGTCACACCATTTGATAGCTCCTGAATCTATCTAGTAGTGACCTGTAATGCCTGTTACGTGGCATTTTTTTGGCTGTTAGCTACTGCTTTACGGCCTGCATTCTATTTAGTAATAGTACTACTACTATTAGGTTACAGTTACTAAGAAAGCCTGCTGGATTTGCTTGAAATGCTGAAATAATCCAAATTTTAGGATCCTTAATTTTATTTTAGGAACTTTTGCATGCATTATTTATGAAACTGCTGGAAATAGGAAGTGTAAGCTAGGGTTTCCTGAGATTATCTTTGTGAGAATTTCATTGTGGTGGATGGTCTGATGCAAAAGATAGATGTTTTAGCAATTAAAATATTCTGTATGTAGCAGAGGTTTTGGCATTAGCTCATGGATAAGCTTGAAAAGAGAGAGTGATGTTCATTTTGCTCTGAGGCGAGGTACAGTTTGAGTGTAAATTTCAAACCATAATCATTCAGGTGTCAAATTTTGAAATTTTCCTGTACTCTGAGGTTGAAGATGAATTTTTGTGTTACACATTTCTATGCTATTTACCTGTAGTGTGACATCTAGGGAACTACTCTTACAGCATCAACCTTGACGGCGGTACTGCGCGGCACATTGCTGCCTGTGAGGGCCACCGCGACAGTGTCAGAGTGGCTACTCAACTAGAAGATCAACATTGACGTGCACGATCGCTGGGGAAGCACGGTGAGCCCCCATCCGACTTTCCTTCCTATGAATTTTGCGTTGTCAAATCATGATCTCATTCGCTTATCCGGTCATAGGGGGTAGCTGATGCCGATTTTTAAGGCCACTCGAAGGTCTATGATGTATGATCTCTTTAAAATTCATGGTGCAAGGATATATTGCAGATGCAGTTTTAGCATATATAAAATTAGAAAACTAACGAAGACATTCAAAAGTTTGGTAGTGTTATAGCACTGGCCAGCTCATCCACCTGGTGCTTACTAGAAAGGTGTGCTTACTAGATAGGTGTCTCTTACGGTTTTCTTGTTCAGTTGCATTTATTTAGCACTCTCCCTTTGTCACTGAATGCCAGGGCTCCTGCTTTCCATTTTAACCTTCTTCCATGTGGTACGGAGTCTTGCCGCTATGTTCAAAATTCAACCCTTGTTGTTGGGCTGAAATTACGTGCAATGTCGATATGACATTTCAGTTTACAATGGTTGTTGTTGGGCTGAAGGTGAGGATCCTATAACTCTAGAAAAGAAGGTTAGTGGTCTACATATGCTGATATGCATCTGCATTATTCAGTATCAACATTATTGGGTTCACTAGATCTTGGTAAATTTTTTTCAATACAAATACAAAAATGATAAAAAATTACCTCTGTTAGCTAAACAACCATGACTTTGTTATTTTCAAAATTAATAGTTAATGGAATAAAAGCATTCTTGGTTTCTTAAATAATTATGTATTTGATGTTGGTTTCTCACATAGTTGAACGCTGTCATTTTCTTTTTACCCAACAACACGTGTTCTATAGTCGTACTGTTGCAGCAGTGGCGAAACAGTCCCATATGAACCATGATTGATTTTGCTATATCAAGTAATTACTCCTCATAGAGGAGAAGAACCAGATTGATCTTCTGATGATTTACAGTTGCAGCTAACATGTGTTATTTTAGTGGAGAAGTTGTGCTGAAAAAACAAATCTAGCCGGACAATTACTTGCTGAAAGATGTTGTTGTTCAGATCTTGGAAGGTAAGTGATTGGTTCATTGTTATTTTAGTCAGCAAGCCCATGGCAGGAGTACCTTAATATATGAATTTGCACAGTGCGAATTATCATCTTCCAAGTTGCGCCATAAATTCTGATGGAAGTAACTTTTCTTGGATCTTGCATGCAGTTCAGATTCTGAAAAATGTGAAATGTCTGAAACACAGTGGTGTATTGTTGGTTTGTTGAATCACTCAACCTGTAGAACTATGAGTTAGTGACTCCCTGCATGTCATAATTTGTGTAGTTGATGCATCTACTTTTCTTCTTTAATGGATATGTGGATTTTAATATTTTTTGTCCATGGTTTTATGGAGGTATCGGCTCAACGTTGAAGAGGCAGAATGGATCATATATATGACAAATGTTGGTCAGCAGCACCACTTTGACATGTTTTTCAGTGTAAGCGCTGAGTGGCACCAAGATGTTTTTCATTTATTGTGTTTTTGTTGAATCTTTTCTTCCCTTTCTACATGCTGCAAGGATGGCCACTTGGCTCCCAAATCCAACTGAAAGGATAGATCAAAGCCTCCTTAACCTGCTGCAGTTTACCTTCTCTATTTCAGTTCAGTTAGTTTCCTTTCTACTTCCCTGACTTTTTTATTCTTTTCTTTCATGTGTTTACCAACTGATGTTCAGAGGGCATCTGCGTCGTAACAAGCTGCAAGGGTAGCTCACCTATGAATGGATTGATAGTGGATTTTAACCAGGAAAACATCTTCTACCCATGTGTAGAAGACTAATGGATTGACATTAGAGTATGAAAAATGATCCATTTTAGCAAATCCGTCTGCAGGGATCATCTCATATTCCAGAGTCACTGAAAAATGTTCGAGTTACAAAAATTAGAAAGAGATGCGTCTTGCTTGATACACTGTCTATCCCTTCTATATACAACACCGAGTTCTGAAATCTGAATTGCATTGAAATTTTGCTTGCTTGTGTTCTATAAAGGTTGAGTAGCTCTATTACAATTTCATGATCTGTGACTTCTTAAGTATGATGGTCCCATTATAGTATGTTAAAATTATAGTCTGTTCGTTACAAAGTCTTTTATATTGAATTAAATAATTGCCTATATCTCATTGAGTTACTAATTGCAAATACTAATGGAATAATGTTTCAAAGTGTTAAAGGCATACTAAATTGGATTATAATTCAATACTAGGGGCATATGATTGAAGGCATTTTATTATCTAAAATATGAAGAAGGGTGGCATTGGTATACCCGTCCCCTACGAAGCAAACTGATAATTCAAAGAGATGGTTAGTTCTAAAAGGTTGATGGTTAGTTCTAAAAGGTTGAGGAGGAGTCTTATTATGGTGATATGAACTTTTATGTGCGTATGCACAAATGTACAATACTATAAATACATACCTTGATGATTGCAAACCATAAATGAGAATTTTAGCCATGTATAAA